>MU225022.1:4143470-4156438 GCA_018584345.1 Thuja plicata | reverse complement strand
TAACCGAGTGCATACTTCATTGTATGTTTGTAAATCCTCTAACAAGGTGGACCTAGCAGTCCAAATTGCTTCTAACAGGGCAGATCATCAGAAGTGATCATTGTAAGCCTTAATCGGCCAACTTTATTCTGCAGTACCAAAGTTTTGTGGGTACCATCCCCACCCCAGTTTTACTTTCTATTTGGAAGGTTTCTGGGTTACCAATCTTTGTGTTATGTGTTATGTATGATTACATTTTCATGGTTACAGTAGATTAGATGAATGAATGGCTAAAGAATATAAAAGTGCAGAAATGTTTTAAATTTTTAAGTGTTACTGATTCACCCCTCCCCTCTCAGTAACTTGGTTAATCCTGAATATTTCCAACAGATAGTTGTCCACAACTTGCAACATGAATTAAAGTTTTCATATCTTCAATGGTACCACACACACCATTACTTCCTATTTGAGTATTTCGAGACTCATGGCTTCCATATAGCGTATTAAACCCTCAAACATTGATATCATCATTACCACCAAATGACTTTCAATTTGACTAATGTTCACTTACATTTGAGACATCAAAATAGGTGGAATCACACAACAAAGGGCCTTTATGATGTAGATTTTCAATTAACCCAGTGCTTGCACACTTTGAAACTTATGTTAAGTAAATGTTTACAACTCTATATAATGCCAATATGTAACCCATTAAGTGATTGGATCATAAAATATTTAATTGGAACCCATTACTACCAACCTTGGAGGCTTTTGCATCTGAATAAAAACATAATAAGTAGCTCTTGGAAATACTCTAGAAAACTAACCGAACGACCCCTTGAAAATGTAAAGAATGAAAACCCCACTCATCTCCAGCATTTGAACATGGTCACCAACTGGATTGGCTTGAAAACATTAGGGCCAAAAGATAATAACATTTAAAGTGGGCTAGTTTATTCAATCTGCAATTTGAAATATTCGGGTACATGCAAAACCTTTCCCGAAATATAACTTGGAAAGACATCGGATCAACTCTTGAGGAGTCATCACTTGGCAAGGTGATCTATTCATCAACAATAAGTATGCACACAATATGGCCTCATCAGATTCAACTCCATGTGCAAGATGTAACTAATCAAACATGGTGATCCTAAATACAATGCAAGTGCAAATGCAGAAATAGCATAAACCTCATTCGGATTAGCCCTTGTACGAATACAAAAACATGCTCTAAGACTTAATCATTGGTTCAAGTAGTAAATTTACATGAAAAGAGTATGGTCCCACAATCAGTTCTTAAAAACAACTTTCAAATAAAAATATATCACCTTGTGAAAGTGACCACTCTGTAAACAATTTTTTTTAACACTGTCAATCTGCACAAACTCTCTGATTTGTATTCCACAAACCCATCAAAAACAACCCTTAGAGTTTTAACCTCTGAAACTTGAATCATTTTTATATATGTATTATAATCCATCAACTAACTTACTTTGATGATCAACTGGCCAATTACTACCGCATCTCAAAATCAATCAGTTAAAAACTTTCTGATTGTTAACATAGTAAAATGCAGGAATCCGTATTTAGGATCAACTGGGCAAAGTGGACAACTGGATTGGCCAGTGTATGAAACTCTTCAGGAGGGTACAATTTCCTATTTTCAATGTAGCTAATAAGTCAATTATACAATATCTTGAGCTGGGATACAACTTCCAGGACCTTAAAGAAGGCTATTCAGCATTTTGGGCAAAACAGAGAAACTAGACAGTTCTGCAGAACCAACTTTGGGGAATTTGTAAAACCCTTCAAACAGACTCAAAATGGCTTTGGTTTTGAAACATAGGCTCTATTATATACATTTTTATCATTCCCAAAGTGGTGGCTTATGGAACACAAAAGGACACAAGTTATTCAAATGCAAAGTGTGCCTATTATAGCAAACTGGCACTTAGGCAGCAAATGCGGAAATAGACAAGTGCTCAAAACAAGACATCAGAGAATAAGTTGAAAATTGAATCTGACAATTTGGGATGTCTTCATATGTCAAAGAAAGATTGATGAACACCTGAGATGCATGGTAGACCTTAAAAATTCATCTGGGCAAATAGGCATAAAAGCATTTATAGGGGGTCAAGATGCAAAACATTAACAAGGTACTCAAAAACCCTTGTATTTTTGAGTACCAATAGGTGGTTCCTGACCTTTCAAGTGATGTGGTACCCTCTAAATAGGTATGCATTGTTGACCCAGCAATATTTTTCGGCATTCCTGCAAAGAAACATGCAAATATTAGCACTTATTGAAAAAAAAACAACTACCAACAGAAACAAAAACCCAAGGTTCAGTATCAATGGCTCAAAATCAACTAGAATCATCTTTATGGCATTCTCAAAAAATTAGATATGAAGACACCGAAGACAAGATCAGGTTCTAAAAGGCCAAAATATAAAATAGAGGCTTTGTTGAAGGTTGGTTGTTTTGTTTTCGGTATTTTGAACTATGAAAATGTGAAGGGTGATCGAGGTGTGAAGGGTGAACGCACCAATTGCCAAAACAGTGAGGATTGATCATGTCTTCGGTGTTTCGATGTTTTGGCGATGGGTCTGTTTGGTGGAAGCCAAAACTCTGGAACACCAAAACTATGAGGAATTTCTTCTGAACTTAGCTATTTTTTCCTTTTTTGTATCTTGCTAATTTCATATGCATTTTTTTCCTTTGAAGGCCAAAAACCTGCGACATACACAACCATAAAAACATAAAAACACAACGTCAAACAAATAGATGCCTTAGTTCTTAACACCAAGTGACCTAAAATGAAAGGGAGACCAAAAAATAACTAACAAAAAAGATACACGAAATAGACCATGAAGTAAAACAAGAAAAGAAGCAATGAAAATAAAAACCCCTAAGATAAATAGAACAACGAGAAGACCAACCTGTGAAGGAGGGGCAGAAGGAGAATATAAACCTAAAGGATGAAGAGGGAAGCTGATGAACTACAACTAATTGTATGTTTGAAGTCATTTTTTGATAGTTAACCGAGTTACAAATATGATGATAGACATTATCAGTTGATGTATTGTCATTGACGTCAACTTGTTTGATTATCAATATGGTAACAAACATTTGGTATGGATTGAAGATCTGGAACAAACAAATTTTATGTGGTCAGAAAATAAAGAGTTTTGTATACATCAAGAGACAATAAACACCAAGTAAAACACAATGTATACCGAGCATAGTAATAACTGAGTTGTTAGAATAACTGAGAGGGGGGGTGAATCAGTAGCCATAAAAATTAATCCAATAAATCAACCCAAAACTTTATACCACAAATATAAAACCTCTAGTTATCTTCATTCCTACAAGATGTATGCCTTGGGTGAATCTAACATGTATATATTGCTCGGTGTTTATACTTTTTATCCTTTCTTTAAGCTTTACCGAATAGCAGTCTATATTTTTTAACCTTTACCAAAATACAGTAAATAACTTAGTGTTTACCGATCAATCCTATTTTAGTAATGTGTAAAGTAAAACATCAAAGAAATAAACCATATACACATTTGACACATGGATTTTTAACGTGGAAACCCTGTTAGGGGAAAAACCACTTGGGACCAGTAACCCAAAATTTTCACTCTTCTGAAGTGAGCTCAGTGAAGATCTAACCCTGTTAAAGGTTACAAACACACTATTAAGTGCGACCTTGTTAGAGGATTTATCACTAGTAGTTTATCACTTGACCTCACATTCACTATGATGTCAACATGAAAACCTTTTGATACTCCTTGTGATGTATCTCAATATATAAAGGATGGTTAAATCCTACTCTGTTAAAAGATTTTATGAATCAATGGTTAAACTGAAATAGTATATGATATATTCATAAATACAACTTAATCTTGCAGATGTTCAGATTTATTGTAAGCTCATAATACCTCTTCTGATCAATGTTTCTCTTCAATTCCTTTGCTCTACTTCTTTTTGCTCAGTGAATGTTATTGCTTGGTGTCTACAGAAATATTAGCTCTATTCTTCAGCTTGTATGATCAGATTTGTATGAAGACTTCTTATCTTCACCAGAATTCTCTTTTTGCATTCCTCTTTTAGTAATGAATTACTTGTCTCTTTATATAGACATGATTTCACCATTTCTTGTCCTTATTTTCTTCATTGATCACTTCTTGATCTATAAATCTCGTCATGCTTGCTTTTGTTTTAATCCGTAAAACTCTCCTTGTTTTTTGGAATAAAACATGTTTTAAATTGCCTTCTTATCTTTATCTTTTAATTGATCGATAAAAAAAAGTAATCAAACAGTTAACTCTATAATTAGGTCCTGCCAGCTAAGTTGTTTTGTCATTTTCCTAACTTTAGTTCCCGTCGGTCAACACTTCAGTTATGCTCGGTGACTACTGCGGATAGCTCGGGCATCAACTGCAGTTCTGTTTGGTGAAAACTATGGTTAGCTCGGTAATGCTTTCTCAAGTATCACTTGCTTGGGTAACACTGTCTGTAGGGTAACACTTTGGACTTCGGTTCTCGGGATTCACTATCCCTTAAGGTTTACTGTCACTCAGTGTACATGATTACCAACAAAAAAATGTTGTCTCTTCAGATCTGTAAGTGTTGTGACAATATGAGTATGGGAAATCATACCAAATCAATTTGACATCAATGACAATACAATATATTAATTGATTTAATGTCTTGCATTTACCTTTTGCATCTCAGTGATCATCAACTTTGTCATCTTCAAATATTCAATCAGTTATAGTTCATCAATCTCTCCCTTTGGCATTGACGGAAACATACTACATAATACTAATAAAATATGAAACATATCAATTTTAGTTCATCAATCTCTACCAAACTTTTCATTTTATAACCAATACAAATTTTTGACTCTCGGTAAGCTCTTCTAGCTTAGATTTGATTCTTGCGGAGTACTTCCTTAATTCTTTATTCCCTTCACTAGATAGATGTAGAAACTTTTAATTATGTCTCTCCCTTTGTTGTAGAATCACTTCTCCCTTTTCTGGATAGATATGCAGTGGTAAATTTTTCAATTCTCTCCCTTAGATGGATGTTTCTTTGAATCTTTCTCTGATGTTTTCTCTCCCTTTGACTGTTCCTCTCCTTGATGGATGATTATGATAGATATTTCATATCTCTTTTCCCTTTGACAAAAATATATTTCATTGAATACTTCTCTCCATATTCATTAAGTACATCTCTCCCTTTGAATACTTCTGATAGATATTTCATATGGATATAATCTCTCCCTTATGCCAAACTAAATCTCTCTCTCTTTTTTATAATATATTCTTTGAATTTCCTCTCCATCAGAAATATAATAACTCTGGTGTTCAATGTAAATAAGTACCTTTCTGTGTACTGATCGATCTTTGCAATCCATCTCTTTGCTTGCATCAACATGAATGATCTTCTGATTATGTGTAGGCTGATGCAACCTCCTGGTCAGCTTAGTGACCAGTAGACAAGGGTCAAACCCCTAGTCTCTTTCTAAGGTACTCAAATGTATCTTTATGAAATTGCTTTGTGAATATGTCTACTAATTTTTCCTTGGATTGAACATTTTCCAGTATCACCTCTTTCTCTTGCACTTGTTCCCTTAAGTAATGATACTTGGTATCAATATGCTTTGTCTTAGCATTCATGACAAGGTTCTTTGAAATGTTGATAGCACTAGTATTATCACAATAGATAATCACTGGTTCAATAATTTTCATATTCATACCTTCCAGTAATTGTTTGATCCATGCAATGTTCGATAAATTTGCAGTAGCAGCCACATATTCTACTTCTGCAGTAGATTGTGAGATGCATCCTTGCTTCTTACTTATCCATGTGACAATTCTATCACCCATAAAGAATGCTCCTCCTATTGTTCTCTTTTTGTGATATAAGTTTCCATCCCAATCAGCATCTGTATAGACTTGAATTTAAAATTTGCCTTCTCTTTTATACCATAATCCATAGTCTTTGATATTCTTTATATATCTCAGAATTATTTTCACAGCATTCATGTGTGATTCCGTGGGATTAGCAGAGAGTCTTGAAACTATTCCAACTGCATGTGCTATATCTGGTCTAGTATGAACAACATACATGATTTTGGAAATTATAGATCTATATAGGGTCTAATTTACCTTAGTTGATTTGTCTTCCTTTTTCATCTTGCATCTGGTTGCCATAGGTGTTCCAACTAGCTTGGAGTCCTCCATCTTGAATATCTTGAGAACTTCCTTGATATATTTGGATTGTGTGATGTATATTCCTGCATCTTGTTGAAGAATGTGTAGACCAAGAAAGAATTTGATCTCTCCAAACATTGACATCTCAAACTCTTTTCTCATTTCAGTATCAAATGATTTTCATAACATATCATTACCTCCAAATATGATATCATCGACAAATATTTCAGCAATCAGAATGTTATCATTAGTATCTTCTTTTAAATAAAGATTATTGTTTTCACTTGTTCTTACAAATCCACTACTTATGAGATAGGAGTGAAATATTTCATACCATTATATTGATGATTGTTTCAATCCATACAAGGATTTGTGTAATCTACAAACCATGTTTCTCTTGTTAGGATCAACAAACCCTTTTGGTTTTTCAATGTATATTTTTTCTTCTAGTATTCCATTTAGGAATGCGGACTTGAAATCCATTTGGTATACCTTGAATCCTTTGAATACAGCATAAGCAAGTAGAATCCTTACTCCTTCTAGTCTATCCATGGGTGAAAAGGTTTCTCCATAGTCAATACCTTCTTCTTGTGCATACCCCTTGCATACTAATCTTGCCTTGTTCCTTGTGACTTCTCCACTCTCATTTAGCTTGTTTCTGAATATCCATTTGGTACCAATCACATTCTTGTCATCCGGTCTAGGTACTAATGTCAATGTTATATTCTTCTCAATATGCTCTATCTCTTCATTCATAGCACTGACCCATTATTCATTTTCAAGTGAAGTATTGACAAATTAAGGCTCAAAATCACAAATTAAACATCTAGTGTTTAGTGACTTAATTCTTGTTCTCATTCCAGCCCTTTTGTCTCCTATGATCTGGTTCTATGGATAGTGTCATCTGACATACTTGGAAAGTACCGGTTAAGCTCTGTGTTCATCATCTTGACCTTCATTTTGATCTTCATTGCTTGGTACATCATTGTGAGAAATTAACTAATTTTCAGTGTTTGTAGCCTGATGCTCGGGTGCATTGTTCTGTCAGTCAGGAGGGATACACTGTTGCTCAGGCAGAGTGTCAGCTTCTTCACTCTAGACAAACCTGTTGTAGTCTTCTGGTTCTTTTTTTCTTTCATCATCATTTTTCTCAGCAAATTCATCCACTTTGACATTTGCACTTTCAATGATTTTGTTAGAGGATTTGTTAAGACATTTATACACCTTGCTTTTGGTAGAATACCCTAGAAATATTCCTTCTTCACCTTTGGAGTCAAGATTTCCATTTCTATCATATTTCAAAATATAACATTGACTTCAGAAAATTCTGAAGTAACTTACATTGGGTGTGTATCCATACCATAGCTCATAAGGTGTCTTATTAGTGTCTTTCTTCAATGTAACTTTGACAGCAGTACTGACAGCTTCTCTCCAGAATGTTTGTGTGATGCCTTTCTCAATCATCAATGTTCTGGCACAATCAACAATGGCTCTGTTCATTATTTCAGCAATCCCATTTTGTTGTGGTGTTCTTGGTGCAGAAACTTGTCTTTGAATTCCATGCTCATTAAAAAATTTAGTGAATTCATCATATATAAATTCTCCTCCTCTATCTTACCTTAGACATTTTATTTCATTTCCACTTTGTTTTTCAACTATAGCTTTATACCATTTAAACATCTTGAATGTTTTTGATTTCTCTTTTAAGAACATAATAGTCATTATTCTAGAATAATCATCAACAAAGAGAATGAAGTATCTATCACCATAGTAGCTCTTTGTTCTCATTGGTCCACATAGGTCAGTATGGACTAATTATAGAATAGAATTAGATGTGTAGGTTTTTCTCTTGAAACTAGACTTTGTCATTTTACCTTTTTTGACAATTCTTACACATGACATGGTCAGGTTTTGACATGCTCGATAAGCCTCTTACTTTCCTTTTATTGTTTATCCTAACCATGTTGTCAAAATTCACATGACATAACATTTTATGCCACAACCATATGTCTTCATTTATAGCCATTAAACAAGTGGTATTAATATCATCAAGATAGAATAGGTTACCTTTTGTTTGTTCACCAGTTCTTATCAACCTTCCTGATTCATTAAAGATCTTTTCCTTTTTATTCTCAAATATAACTTGGTGTCATGTTTTGTTCAACTGTGAAACATTCAATAGATTATAGTTAAGTCCTTTCACCCAATATGCATTTTCACATCTGATCAGATTATTCAACATTATCGTTCATTTACCTTCAACCGGACAAGGTGAGTCATTACCCATTCTTACTGATCCACCATTATAATATTCAAAATTTTCAAACTTTTCTTTATCTCCAGTCATGTAGTGAGTACAGCCACTATCAATTATCCAGACATCATTCTTACTAACCTTAGATATGAGTGTAGTTTCAACATACCTTTCCTCTTCATCTGAATCATCCTTCATAGTAACAAATACCACCTCAATATTTTCATCAGGTTCGGTGCCAGTATTGTCATCTTTGTTCTCAGCCAGGTAACAAGCTTTCTTTCCTTTGTCCTTGTATTCTCAGTTGTCTCTTCTGTTATATTATCGGTTTCTTCGGTAATCTCTTTCATCACCTCTGTCAAACTTCTTTTCATATGATCTATCATTTTTCTATCTTCTTTTCTTTTATTAGGACATCTAGTAGCAAAGTGTCCAATCTCTTTACAATTAAAACATACCAATGGTAATTTACCTTTGTATCTACCTTTGCATCTCTACAATCTTCTAAAAATTAGTGCTTCAATCTCTTGAAATTCTTGGTCATCACTATCACTTTCACTATCATTTTTCATAGTGTGTTTATGAATTGATTTACTTATTTTCAAAGAAGGTTTGAATGCAAACTCAATATTTGGTAAGACACTGTTGTCAAAGTTATTCATCTCAAATGAAATAATTTTACCAATAAAATGATCTAGAGTGACATTGTTATTTTCTACTGCTCTCATTTCTTGTATAGAAGACACTCTAATAGCATAAACATGAAGTAAGGTTCTTATAATTTTACTTACCATTATTTCTTCTTCAAGTACACCTCCTACTCCACGGATAGCATTAACTACCTTTTTAATTCTATAGCTGTACTGGGTGATTTTCTCTCCTTCTTTCATTCTTAGGTCATCAAACCTTCCTCTTAGGCTTTCAGCCTTAGCTCTTAGCACATTCTTATATCCTCCATGTACTAGCTTAAATTTGTCCCACCTTTTCTTTGCAGTGGTGCATGATTTGACATCTTCAATTTCAGCATCGGAGAGTGAGGAAGCAAGTTCTATCATCATAGAATTGTGTTCATGCTTTTCTCTCAATTGATCAATTATTGGAGGTCCAGTAGGTAAAACAAATTCAGTATCTAAGTATTGAGTAACATCATTTCCAATACCTGATAGGTGGAGTCTTATCCTGGTTTTCCATGATGCAAAGTTGTCCTTGTTCAACTTAGGCACATCCCTTTTCCTCATCTTGTGATATTTTTCTTGAGTCTTTAAACTCCATTTTTAAGCACACAAGTTCTGATACCAATTGTTAGAATAACTAAGAGGGGGGATGAATGAATGGCCTCAAAAATTAATGCAATAAATCAACCCAAAAATTTATACCACAAATATAAAACCTCTAGTTATCTTCAGTCCTACAAGATGTATGTCTTGGGTGAATCTAATATGTATATACTGCTTGATGTTTATATTTTTTATCCTTTCTTTAAGCTTTACCGAATATCAATCTATCTTTTCTTAACCTTTACCGAAATACAGTAAATAACTTAGTGTTTACCTATCAATCATGTTTTGGTAATGTGTAAAGAAAAACATCAAAGCAATGAACTAGATACACATTTGACACATGGATTTTTCATGTGGAAACCCTATTAGGGGACAAACCATTTGGGACTGGTAACCCAAAATTTTCACTCTTCTGAAGTGAGCTCGGTGAAGAGCCAGCCCTGTTAAAGGTTACAAACACATTTTTAAGTGTGAACTTGTTAGAGGATTTATCACTAATATTTTATCACTTGACCTCGCATTCACTATGTTGTCAACATGAAAACCTTTTGATACTCCTTGGGATGTATCTCAATATATAAAGGATGGTTAAATCCTACTCTGTTAAGAGATTTTCTAAATCAATGGTTAAACTAACATAGTATATGATCTGTTCATAAATACAACTTAATCTTCCAGATGTTTAGATCTATTGTAAGCTCATAATACCTCTTATGATCAATATTTTCTCTTCAATTCCTTTGATCCACTTCTTTCTGCTCTGTGAATTTTGTTGCTTCTTTGTTGCTTGGTGTCTACAGAAATATTAGCTTTGTTCTTGAGCTTGTATGAAGATCTATATGAAGACTTCTTATCTTCACCAAAATTCTCTTTTTTCATTCCTCTTTTAATAATGAAATACTTGTCTCTTTATATAGAAATGATTTCACCGTTTCTTGTCCTTGTTGTTTTCTTCGTTGATAACTTCTTGATCCGTAAATCTTTCCATGGTTTCTTTATTTTTAATCTGTAAAACTCTCCTTGTTTTGTGGAATAAAAAATTATTTAAATCTCCTTCTTATCTTTAGATTTTAACTAATCGATAAAAACAAAGTAATCAAATAGTTAACTCTATAATTAGCTCCTGCCATCTAAGTTGTTTTTCCATTTTCCTAACTTCATTTCACATCAGTCAACACTTCATTTATGCTCAGTGACTACTGCAAATAGCTTGGGAATCAACTTCAGTTATGTTCAGTGACAACTGCAGTTAGCTCAGTAATGCTTGCTGATGTAGGAGCATCCCAGGGTAGTTGGCTATCCTGCATGTTTGGGAGATTTGATGGAGTTGTGTGGACTTATTTTCATGTGTGAGGGGTTTGGTAGAGTTGGATAAACCTACTTGGGTCTTGGGTAATTTTTTTTGATGTATTTAATGGAACTTGGCATGGTCTTGGTTGCTTGGCATGGACTGGGAGGAGCTCATCCTTTCTTAGGAATTTGGTGCCTATTATAGGCCGTATAAGTAATTTTCCACAAAGAGTTAGAGGATAAAAATTTTAGGGATTAAAGAGGGCCCAGATTTCAACCTACGGTTTGAAGCACAAGTCCTAATTCATCCAGAGCTAGGAGATATCGCAATTTTACTAAGACATCAATTTTGGGCATTTAATTGTTGTTGTTGGCCAACTTGTGGCATTTAATTTATGTGTTTGTATTTAATTTATGTTCAGGGCCACCCTATGGCTTAGATTGGTATAAGTAGGGGTTATGGGGGAAGTCTTTAGTCATTATTCATTGATCCTGGAGAAGAGGAAGAGGAAGACGAGCGAGTTTTGAGAGGAGCTAGTGGCTGCGGCTTGGGAAACAAGGAGATTGCTTGGTGGGCTTGCAAGCACAAGTTTAGATCTTCCTTGGGTGTTCCTACCAGTGTGTGGATCTGGGCTAGCTAGGGTTTTATTTGGATCTTGCAAGATCTTACGGATTTTCTATTGTAATTGCATTGTATTTGGCCGTAACCCGGAAGGCCTTACAACCGGGCATGTTGGCTGAAAATATAATGATTCTATTATGAGTATTTGCATTATGTGGGTATAAATCTCTGTGTTATTATTTATATTCCACTGTGTGGTTATTGGTTGGGGGCTAGGACATCTCCTTGGGGATCCTCCTGCCTTGACCTTCATCAGATGGTATCAGAGCACAGTTGTTCCTGAGTGTGTGGACAGAGCGCCGAATGTGAGGTAGTTTGCACCAGGACCTTGGGTGGAGTTTATCATAGTGTGGTTATTCTTCAGTGTGTGGACAGAGTGTTGAATGTGAGGCAGTTTGCACCAAGACCTGTAGTAAAGGTTGGATCTAGTTGGTGATTCATTGTAGAGGGTTTGTGAAGATCTTAGAAGATGGCTCTAAGAAGATTAGACCCTGTGATGATTGAAAAACTCCATGATGTGGTGTAGAAGAATATTTCAAAGACTTTTGCTCGGATGGAAGATAGATTGACTAATCAAGTTAAGGAACGGATGGTTGAGAGTGATCCATCTTTGGATAAATTTCATAAGAGAGTTCGAGAGATCTTGAAACCATGGAGCTGGAGTCTACCAATCAGGAAGCGAATTGTCTGGCTGGTTAGAAGACTTATTCGAGAGAGAAGAGGGCATAGCAATGTTGAGATGGAAGTTGGTTTTTTTGATCAGTGTGTAGAGTCTGATACAGAACCTATAGAGCAACTTGTGGTTGTTGCTGAGGAGCTTCCTAACCTTGTTGATGTTGTGGTTGAGATTGGTTTTCATGATCAGTTGGTTGAGTCTGACATGGAAATTATGGAGCACTTGGTCGTGGATAATCAGGTTACTAAGGGTGATGATCCATATGTTGGTGATATGGATGTTGTTGATATGGATGTTTCTGGTGTGGATTCACTAGTTGTTGATGTGGTTGAGGATCTACATGATACTTCGAATCTGTATGTTCCTGATGTGGACCTGTTGGTGGTTGGCATGGCTGAGGATTTACATGTTTCTCCTATTATGGATTTAAGCTTACATGTTGCTGATGTGGATTTCATGTTCGATGACATTGATGGTTTTGATAATTTACAAAGGTTATTGGTGAGGTACTATGTCCAGTTTGTTCCTGGGAGTGAGCATGTTGATTGGATGGTTGACATTCTAGTGGTTGACAGATGGATGCGGATCTGGATGATTTACATGTTGGTTCTATTGTCCTTGTTGGAGTGGAAGCCTTTGGTGA
>MU225022.1:4060071-4143315 GCA_018584345.1 Thuja plicata | reverse complement strand
GGGTTTGGTAGAGTTGGATAAACCTACTTGGGTCTTGGGTAATTAGTTTTGATGTATTTAATGGAACTTGGCATGGTCTTGGTTGCTTGGCATGGACTGGGAGGAGCTCGGCCTTGCTTAGGAATTTTGTGCCTATTACAGGCCATATAAGTAATTTTCCAAAAAGAGTTAGAGGGTGAAAATTTCAGGGATTGAAGAGGGCCTAGATTTCTACCTATCATTTGAAGCATGAGTCCTAATTCATTCAGAGCTATGAGATATTGCGATTTTACTAAGACATCAATTTTGGGCATTTAATTGTTGTTGTTGGCCGACTTGTGGCATTTAATTTATGTGTTTGTATTTAATTTATGTTCAGGGCTGACCTATGGCTTAGATTTGTATAAGTAGGGGTTGTGGGGGAAGTCTTTAGTCATTATTCATTGATCCTAGAGAAGAGGAAGAGGTAGAGGAGCGATTTTTGAGAGGAGCTAGTGGCTGTGGCTTGGGAAACAAGGAGATTGCTTGGTGGGCTTGCGAGCACAATTTTAGATCTTCCTTGGGTGTTCCTACCAGTGTGTGGATCTGGGCTAGCTAGGGTTTCATTTGGATCTTGCGAGATCTTATGGAGTTTCTATTGTAATTTCATTGTATTTGGCCGTAACCCAGAAGGCCTTACAGCCGGGCATGTTGGATGAAAATATAATGATTCTATTATGAGTATTTGCATTGTGTGGATATAAATCTCTGTGTTGTTATTTATATTCCATTATGTGGTTATTGGTTGGGGGCTAGGACATCTCCATTGGGGATCCTCCTGCCTTGACCTTCATCACTTGCTCGGGTAACACTATCTATTGGGTGACACTATGAACTTCTATGCTCGGGGTTCACTGTCCCTTAGGGTTTATTGTCACTCATTGTACATGATTACCGACGACAAAAACTTTGTCTCTTTAGATCTTTAAGTGTTGTGACAATATGAGTATGGGAAATCATACCACATCAAGTTGACATCAATGACAATACAATACATTAACTGATTTAATGTCTTGCATTTACCTTCTGGATCTCAGTGATCATCAACTTTGTCATCTTCAAACATTCAATTAGTTATAGTTCATCATGAGCTAGGGATTGCCGACATAATATGGTATTGACCAAGCAATTTAATCAAACTGAGGCCGACTAGAATGTTGAGCTGGAAATTGATGATTTTGAGGTAAATGATAAGGTTTGTTATGTTGATCAAACGGTTATGAAAATTCAAGGAAGATTGTATGACGAAGATTGAAACCTATTTTCAACACAACTATCGAGGAAGGTTTAAGCAGAAAAATAAATGAGGGATATTAAGCGGAAAAATCTGAAGGAAGGAAATTAAATGAGCTATGATGTCTATGTAAGAGAAAATAGATTCATTTTGAATACACATGCACTTGATGCACACATGCAAATTTTATGCATGACTGATCAAACTGGTTGAAGATAGAACCGAGCATTTTCTGCAGACATTACCGAACGACAGAGGAAAGAGCATTACCGAGAACAATAGAGTATGAAGAATTAGATGAATTGAAGTGAACAAATTGATCAAAGGTATTATGTACCTAACATAGATCTGAAAATCTAAAAAACATTATTGTATTTAAATCAGATCATTACTGTATCATGTTAACCATTGTTATAGATAAATCTCTTAACCGAGTAGGAGGTGAAAGACTTTATTATGACATTCTGATGAATGTTGAGTATTTTCTTTTTGACCCCATAGTGAATGCATGTTCAAGAGAGAAATTTTAGTTTTAAATCCTCTAACTAGGTCATATTTAACAGTGTGCATTGTTACCTTTAACAGGTTTTTCTCTTAACCGAGCTCACTTCAGAAGAGTGAAATATTTTGGGTTACCGGTCCCAGGTGGTTTTTCCCTTAGCAGGGTTTCCACATTAAAAATATAGGTGTCAATGTTTATGATTTTGTGGATTTTTATTTTTCTTTAAACATTACTTTATCTACATTGATCAGTAATCACAATATTAATTTACTGATACTCGGTAAACTACTAGAAGATATATTTCATATTTCACTGAGCTGAGTTATATATTTGAAATTGTTTTTATATACATCTAGAGGAATTTGGGACTGTATGATAATTGGGAGCCAACTATTTCACCCGCCTTTCAGTTATTCTAACAATTGGTATCAGAGCAAGTGTTCTTAGAAGGAAATTTTTGAAGGACTTAAGCTAAAGATCACAAAATGTATAAGAGACACGCACTAAAGCTGAACAAGGAAAAATTCTTAACATGGAAAAGTATAATGAGACTATACCTATCAGGATTTGGATATGATATTGCAATATACCTGGACTCTGAATTCATTCTATCGAATGGACCCTTGACCGTTAATCAGATGAAAGAAAAACATGAACACAAAATTATAATGGTATAGATTGCATCTTCTCTTACTGATGCAGAATTTGAAGATATCAAGACATGTACATCAGCCAAGAAGATGTGGGACAAGCTTACACTATTTTATGGAGGAGATGAAAATGTACTGAGAGCTAAAGCTCAAAGTCTACGAGGAAAATTTGATGACATGAGAATGAAAGAAGGTGAGAACATAACATAGTACAGTAACCGACTCAAGGAGGTTGTAAATTCTATTCGAGGATCTAGTGGAACTATTGACGAAGATACTATTATGAGTAAGATTATTAGAAATTTATTCCCTATTTATTCTATAAGAGTCTCTGCAATACATGAAATGAGATTTATGTTAATCTCTAAGTTCTATTGATGATTAGTTACCAACACTTAGTCATTCACTTAGGCAATTTTAGTTGGCTATCACTGTGGCCGAGCTAAAATTATGCAAGGTCGAGCAACATTTTTGAGCAGTTTTCAGTTTGCCTAGTTACATTGTTGAGCCGAGTTACACTGCCAAGCCAAGATGTTAAATGTCAAGTGACAGACAAGTCAAGTGTCGAGCAGAATAGTTTTTGTATACATGTCTGGAATGATACAAACTTCAAGGATAAGTGATCTAGCCAACTTATATAAGCTTTTTGGGCCGACTAATGTATGCATTTAATATTCTTCTACGGAGTTAGTTATGCATTTAATTATTTTATCCTATGCATGATCTATTGTAAGAATTAATTGTAATACCATCAAGGTATAGGTATCAAATCTTGATCGTTGATCTAGATCTTGCTATCATATTTGAACAGGTATATTAGATTGCTTCTAAACCCTATTCTGTAAGTGTAAGGAGAGAGCAGACGAATTTTCTAGTGACTGCATTTTGAAGTGAAATGCACAGAGGGTTATTTTGTTAAGAAGCAGAGTGAGAACACAGTGAATAGAAAAGTAAAGTTATATCAGATTATGAGATCATAGAAGGTACTGGAAAGAGGAGATCTATCATCAGCATCAGAGTGCATAATGAAAGATCAATACTTGAGACATTCTAATCATTGTATCAAGTGAAAATCTCTTAACAGAGTGGTTCTAGCAGACCTTTCTTTATCTCCTAATAGAGTTCTTACTTTATTGTAAGTTGAAATCCTTTAACAGGGTAGATTGTAATGATCTTAAGCTCTTAACCGGGAAGACCTTTAACAGGGTAGATTATATTTTGTAATCAACATTTGTAACCTTAACAGGTACACTTTATTACTGCAGTAGTGGAGAATTTTGTGGGTGTCATCCCCACCCTAGTTTTACCTATTTGGGTTTTTGGGTTACCAAGTTATTGTGTTACGTGTTATTTATTTCATTGTGTGGATGTTATCTGAGATTACATTAGATTCATATATGTATGAATGTGGATCAGTTTGTTTTAAGTGTTTAATTTTGAAGATCTAATTCAACCCCCCCTCTCAGTATCTTGCTTTCCCGTTATTGTATTTCCAACAATTTACACCTAGAAATAATATTACTATTGATAGTCTTGTTGGAAGATTGACTTCTTTTGAGTTGAATAACTTTGACAACAGTGTTGTGCCTACTATGGAATCTACATTTATGTCTACTCTAAAAAATTGGTAAATCTAGTAGTAAACACATGATTAGAAATAATAGTGATAGTGATAGTGATGATAAGGAACTTGATGAACTTGAAGCATTAATGGTTAGAAGATTGCACAAAGTTAAAGGCACATATAAAGGTAAACTACCTTGGATATGTTTTAACTGTAAAGAGATTGGCCATTTTTCTGCAAGATACCCTAATAGAAAGAATGATGAAATAAATGATAGATCTAATGACAGAAAAGATGACAGAGATTACAAAAGTAACTGATAGTATGAAAGAAGGAATAACCAAGATTACAAAGACAAAGGAAAGAAGTCTTGTTACATTGCTGAAGATAAAGACAATGACAGCGGTTCTGACAGTGATGAAGATTTTGAGATATTATTTGTAGCTTTGGAAGAATATTCTGAAGAAGATGAGAGGTATGTTGAAACAACACTTATTTCTAAAGTTAGTAAGCATGAAATTTGGGTTATTGATAGTGTTTGTACACATCACATGACTAGAGATAAAGGAAAATTTGAATTTATTGAACATTATGATGGTGGATCTGTTAGAATGGGAAATGATACACCTTGTCAAGTGAAAGGAAAAGGTACTATTATGCTGAACAATAAAATCAAATGTGAGAATGCATATTGGGTAAAAGGACTTAATTATAATTTGTTGAGTGTTTCACATTTGAATAACACAAGTCACCGAGTTGCTTTTGAGAATAGAAAAGCTAGAATATATGATGGAACTAGAAACTTGATCGGTACTTGTGAACAATCAAAAGGTAACCTATTCTATCTTGACACTGTTGAAACTACCTGCTTATTGGAAAAGAATAAATATGTATGGTTGTGGCATAAGAGGATTTGTCATGTAAATTTGTACAACATGGTTAAGATTAGTAAGAAAAGAAAATTTAGAGGCTTATCGAGCTTATCAAAACTAGACCATGTAATGTACAAAAATTGTCAAATGGGAAAGATGTCAAAATCTAGTTTTAAGAGAAAGAATTTTTCATCTAATGATATTTTGGAGTTAGTTCATACAGAACTATGTGGACCAATGAGAACACATAGTTATTATGGGGACAGATACTTTATTTTATTTTTTGATGACTACTCTAGAATGACGATTGTCATGTTCCTAAAATAAAAATATGAAGCATTTAAGATGTTTAAATGGTACAAAGCTAAAGTAGAAAAAGAAACTGGAAGAGAACTGAAGTGTTTGAGATCTGATAGAGGAGCTGAATTTATTTCTGATGAGTTCACTAACTTTTGTAATGAGTATGGAATTAAAAGACAAGTTTCTGCATTGAGGACACCATAGCATAACGGAGTTGATGAAAGAAGAAATACATCAATTGTAGATTGTGCTAAGACACTGATGATTGAAAAGAATGTTGCACAAATACTAGAGAGAAGTTGTTAGTACTTTTGTATACATACTGAACCAAGTACAATTGAAGAAAGATACAAATAAGATACCTTATGAGCTATGGTATGGTTATACACTTAATGTGAGCTATTTTAGAATATTTGGAAGTTATTGTTATATTTTGAAAGATGATCGAAATGGTAAATTTGATTCAAAAAGTGATGAAGGAATATTTCTTGGATATTCTACTAAGAGTAAAGCTTATAAAAGTTTGAACAAAACTTCTAACAAAATCATTGAAAGTGAAAATGTAAAAGTTGAGGAATTTGCTGAGAAGAATGATGAGGACAACATGAAAGAACTGAAAGATTACAGTAGATTTGTCTACATGGAAGAACCTGATACTTTACTGATACAGATGCCTAACATTACCATGCAATAGGGTAATGTTATTGGGAAACAGGAAGCACAAACCGAGAATCAGGAAAATGTTGAAATTGAACATCATGAACAAGAACACAATGAACCTACAGGAGAAGACAATGAAGATCAAATACTTGAACCTAAACTTGGAAAATATGTGAGGAGACATCATCCATAGAATCATATTATTGGAGATAAAAGAGATGGCATGATGACTCAAAGTAATTTGAAAGATAATACTTGTTTGATTTTTGAATTTGAGCCTAAGAATGTTAGAGATGCATTAGAAAATGAAGAATAGATCATTGCAATGAATGAAGAAATTGAGAAAATACAAAAAAATAAAACATGGACATTAGTACCGAGACTAAGTGATAAGAATGTCATTGGCACAAAATGGATTTTCAGAAACAAATTGAATGAGAATAAAGATGTAATCATAAATAAAGAAAGATTAGTATGCAAAGGGTATGCACAAGAATAAGGTATCGATTATGGAGAAAATTTTGCACCTGTTGCTAGACTTGAAGGAGTTAGAATATTACTTGCATACACAGCATATAAAGGCTTCAAAGTATATCAGATGCATGTTAAATCTGCATTTTTGAATGGAATACTGGAAGAAGAGGTATACATTGAACAACTTGAAGGATTTGTTGATCTTGATCAGACAAACATGGTATGTAAGTTACACAAAGCTTTATATGGATTGAAACAGGCACCCAGAGCATGGCATTAAAGACTACACTCCTATCTTATAAGTATTGGATTTGTTAGAACAAGTGACAATAACAATTTGTATTTAAAAGGAGGAAATGATGATAAAACTCTTATTGTTGAAATTTTCGTTGATGATATTATATTTGGAAGAAATGATAACCTATACACATCATTTTTTGGTGAAATGAAGAAATAATTTGAAATTTCAATGTTTGCAGAGATCAAATTTTTTCTAGGACTGCAAATTTTACAACAAGCTAAAGGTATCTACATTACACAGTCCAAATACATCAACGAAGTACTGAAAACATTCAGAATGGAGGAATCAAAACCTGTTAGAACACCTATGGTGACAGGATGAAAACTAAAAAAACAAGATAAGACACCTGAGGTAAATCAGACTTTGTATAGATCTATGATTGGTAAATTGATGTATGTTGTACACACAAGACCTGACATTGCACACGCAGTTGGAATTGCAGCAAGATTTTTTGCTAACCCCAAAGAATCACATATGATTGTTGTTAAAAGAATTTTTAGATATCTGAAGAACACTGAAGACTATGGATTATGGTACAAGAGAGATGGAAAATTTGAACTAAAATTTTATACTGATGTGGATTGGGCAGCTAACATTGATGATAGAAAGAGTACTACTGGTGGAGCATTCTTTATAGGAGAAAGATTAGTTACTTGGATAAGTAAATGCAAGGATGCATATCTCAGTCAACTATAGAAGAAGAATATGTTGTTTTTGCTGCAAACTGTTCAAATAATGCATGGATAAAACAACTTTTGAAAGGTATGAATGAAGAGATCACTGACCCAGTGATAATTTAGTGTGATAATACAAGTGCAATAAATATTTCAAAGAACCCTATGATGCATGCAAAAACAAAGCATATATCTATCAAATATCATTACTTGAGGGAACAAGTACAAGACAAACAAGTGATACTAGAATATGTACAATCAAAAGGACAACTGGCAGACATATTCACTAAACCCTTACATAAGGATACATTTGAGTACTTCAGAGGTAGAATACGGGTTCGTCCCTTGTCTATTGGTCACTAAGCTGACTAGGAGGTTGCATCAACCCACATGAAATCAAAATATCAATCATGTTGATGTAAAGTTGAACTGGATTAACATGGACATATCAATACACTACAAGGTACTTACTACACTGAACGCCGGAGATATTTTTGGCTACTGAAGAGCTGTATTTTTTTGGCATTGTTGTCAAAAGGAGAGAGATTAGATGAAATATCCAAAGGGAGATAGATTCAATGAAACATCTATCCATCAAAGGGAGAGGAGAATGATTAAAGGGAGAAATGGACATATTTATCTACAAAGAGATTAAGAATAGAAGAGTCAAATCTGCATGGTGATCTTTTAATACTGACACATTTTATATATTCAAGCTGAGGATAGCTACAAAATTGTTGCAATTGTAGAATAGAAGTTTGGTATTTTCAAAGGCATTTTCATATTGTATTTCCATCAATGCCAAAGGGAGAGATTGATGAACTACAACTAATTGTATGTTTGAAGTCATCTGTTGATAGTCAACCGAGTTACACATGTGATGTATGATGTGAAATTAAATGAGATATGATGTCTATATAAGAGACCAGAGATTCATTTTGAATACACATGCACCTGATGTGCACATGCAAATTTTATGCGTGACTGATATAATTGGTTAAATATAGAACCAAGCATTTTCTGCAGACATTACCGAGCGACAGAGGAAAGAGCATTACCGAGCAGAATAGAGTATGAAGAATCAGATGAATTGAAGTGAACAAATTGATCAGAGGTATTATGTACTTAGCATAGATCTGAAAATCTGCAAAATAGAGTTGTATTTGATTCAGATCATTACTGTATCAGTTTAACCATTGTTACAGATAAATTTCTTAACCGAGTAGGACGTGAAAGTCTTTATTATGAAATTCTAATGAATGTTGAGTGTTTTCTTGTTGACCCCATATTGAATTCATGGTCAAGAGAGAGCTATTAATTTTAAATCCTATAACCAAGTCACATTAAACAGTGTGCATTGTAACCTTTAACATGGTTGGCTCTTAACCGAGCTCACTTCAGAAGAGTGAAATATTTTGGGTTACCAGTCCTAGGTGGTTTTTCCCTTAGCAGGGTTTCCATGTTAAAAATCTATGTTTCAATGTGTATGATTGTTGTGGATTATTATTTTTATTTACACATTACTTTATCTACATTGATCGGTAATCACAATATTAATTTATTGATACTCAGTAACTACTAGAAGATATATTTCACATTTCACCGAGCTGAGTTATATATTTGAAATTATTTTTATATACATTTGGGGCAATTTGGCACTGTAGGATAATTCAGAGCTAACTGATTCACCCCCCCTCTTAAAAACGCACACGGTAATGAGGAGAAACAAAAAAATAGAGGAAAGTGCACCAAAAATAGGAACCAGAAGGGGCTAGAGGAGGAAGAGGGAGAAAAGAAAAAGTGAAAAAAATGAGCAGAGCCTTTTTTAAGCCCACCTTCTGATAGGTGATGTAACGGAGAACTTTGTAGTTTCAGAAGCCAAAACGCCAAACTCGTGAGCATACTTATCTTACTGTATTTTGGTTGTCTAAAGGTTTGGCTTGGACTTTCATATTTTTGTGGCTTTGGGATTTCAGAGGTTGTGATATTGCCTAAAGACCGAAAGGTCTCAAAGTGCGAAAGTCTAAAAGGACTTAGCTTTTCTTCAAAAGGACCCCAAAAAACATCCTAAAAGGAAAGGGGTCACAACCAAAGGGAAAACTAGGGGGTTCCCATGACCAAAATGCCAAAATGGGGTGTATGTTGTGGACCCACAATAGGTAGATTTAAAAATTTGATTGTAATAATTGTGTTGATAGGTGCTGCTCTAAAAGAACCTGCCTCTAAGAAGAAAAGATCCAGAAAAACTAGTGTGGTTGCCTCTACCTTATCATCAAGATAGAAGAGGAAGAAAACATAAATTAAAAGGGAAATTATAGTTTTTATCTACTTGGATGAGCTTGAACTCATTAAATATAGTGGAAAAAATAAAGAAATTTATGAATCACTCAAGGAAGTTTTTGAAGGTTTAGATGAGGATCCTTATGAATTAGAAAATATGTTGACAATACTTGAAGAAAAATATGACATAAAGAGAATGGATGACATATACTTTTCAAGACCACAGTATGACCAAGTCAAAATTTAGGAAACTATTGTCACTGATGCTTCAGAACAAAATTGTTTGATGTGATATTGTAAGTTTGGTTCCATATGTCTTATTTGAACATGTAGATGATTTTTAAATGAATAATTTTATAGAAGAATTTTTTTTGAAAATTTTGAGGAAAATATATGACTCGGCTTAAGAGGAGTTGAATTATTATATCAAGGAAATGAAATTTTTCATCAATGTTATGTCCAGCATATATAGATATTTTCTTAGATGGCCTGAGGCTAAAAAAATCATAAAGAAACGATGGACTCTATTGAGTCTGAGCTAAATCATTTGGCACATTCATTCAACATATTTGTAGACAAGGATGACACAGAGAAGAAGAGTAAATATGATCCAATCTAAACTGATAAAAGTATAAAGGAGTAGAGATGACCTTGCCAGTACTTTCTAAAAATTCAAATAAATTGTAGATGCCGAATTGGAACATTATGAACTAGTATGGTGGATGAAGAAAAAAAACAAAGAATTAAACCTATCTGATCCAATTGATCATGAAAATGCACTTTGCCTATTGGTACTTGGTGTAATTCTCTAAGTTTCATGTTACTGAATACCATCAACTAATAGAAAATCTATCATCTGGAACCCATAACTAAGTACAAGGAGATCTTTCCTAAAGGTAAGTGAAGTTTTTGTTTTTTGGTATCTTTTTTATACCCTTTTTACTTGATGGAAAAAGAGGAAAATAATGAAGAAAGGGGGAGAAAATAAAGGATATCATATTAAGGGGGAGATTTTTTTTTGTACTCATGATGGAATTTTTTCCTTTTTGATTTATGTATGTTGTCATCAATGACAAGGGGGGATATTGTTGTCATTGATTAAGGAAAATATTGTTGTGGTTGTCATTGATGTCAACACACTATTGTTGATTCATTCTATTAGAGAACTCTATGATATAGTCAATAGTTTTATCCTTCACATTTCTTTGAACGAATAGTTATGGTTATGTGCTTTAGATAATATTTTGTGGTATCTATGATACACTTATCTTCATATGTTCAGGATTTTTGGTGCTCCAGATGGATTGCTAAATTGGTCTATAACTCAAATTACTAGTTACTCGGTTTCCTCGGAACATGATAGTTAGTTAATTGGTTTTCACTTCATCACGTGAATGTTTTTGGTTCTACATATTTGGCATAGGATTAAAGACTAGAAAAAGTGTGTAAAATCAAATGGATACAATCTTGATAAATGTTTTGGCTGACGTGTTGAAGCTAACTTGAGATATATTACCTCAAGCAACTATTTGGTTCCAGGGTATTTAGCTGACATGAAATAAGTGTTTAACCCCATATATAAGTAAGTACATGTGTTCAAGGAAAAGGTGAGAGATGTGAAAAATTTCTGAAGAACAAGGGTACGAACATATAAAAAGAAGAAATTACAAGTTTGTGAAAGTTTTATAGCAGAAGATTATGCAAAGAAGAAAAGAGACCAATGAAGTATTCTGAACTACGTAGGAAATTTATGCAATACTGAAGTTCACAAAAACTAACTTTCCATGCACTTGGTAGTAATCTGATTCATAAAATTGAAAACTTCACTCTTGAGGCAGTTTCAATCCTTTCACCTTTGAACAATGGGCCCAAACATACATTAAAAAAACACTTCCAATTATAATACAATCAGTGGTCTCTCATTTATGAGGTTAAAAAATATCATCTCAACCTAGAAAACATCATTTGAACATTTATGATGACAACAACCTTGTTCTAGAAACAAATGCCTCACATTTTCTTGTTAGCCTTGTAGACTTTCAAATTGGAGAAACGATCATAACGCTTGATATAAGACACATATCAGGATTGTGATTACATTTTTAGATAAAAATTTGTATTTTATACAACATATCTTAAAACCAATGTAGTTTTTTTTGTACGGAACCCATCAAAAACTGAGTGTCCTTTTGTCAGTTAGGTCTAAACTGTTGTAAAACAAGAAGGAAGAAGACAAAGAGTTTCTCACGACTTTTGAAAAACACAAAATTAAGGAAATATCCTCAGTTAGGTTGGGAAAAAATTAGTTATAGAAATTTCCTCCAATTTTTAGCAAGATCCAACGGTGCAATTGAGAGTTATGCTATTTTTCCCAAAACTGCTATCCCTAGGCAGAGTTCCAAGAAGCCTGCACTAAAATTTCCATTAATTTATCCAAACCTAATGAAATTGAACCAAACAAAAATAAAATGAAACTAGATTCATTTAAAAAAATTGTCCATTTTTTTTATTTCTTTAGTGAACTTAAATTTTCTGTATCAAAGAAAACAATCAGACTATAACAGGGTAAAAATACAGAAAATGCAACATAGAAATTGCCAAAAATATGGATTTTTTCTTATTCAATCATTATCAAACCTTCTCCAACCCATGGATTCAAGTTGAAAATATATTCTTATGATTTTATAATCATTTCCTCACTACCTTTTTGAATTCCAACTAACTTTTAACTTCCAACCATTCAACTTTTCCTATGACTCTTCATATTCCATATTTTTGCAACTTTTTACAATATTTGCAAAATGAATCAACTTTATTTCCTATGACCCAAAATAGATATGGAATGATCATTTAGGAACTTATTACATGTAATAACATCAAACAAAATCAAATTTTATAAAATGGCCACATGGAGGCATATAGTCCATCAGGTGTTGCTGCACCAAACTCCCAGAGAAAAGAAAATTGAAGTCCTCTTGAATGCAAGTCTACTCCTTCCCGGTCTTCCAATTCTTCTGAAAATTGACCTTCATCACTAAAAATTTATTTAGGTCATTTTTCTTCTTCTAGTACCATCTCCTACCGAGCCTCTTCTCAACTTCAAGGTACCAAAATTTGAGTTCATCACCATTTGTGTCTCCATCTTCATACCATGTATGCATTTCTCCTTGTTCTTTATAACCTCCATGTATAAATCAAAATGAAATCTTATACATATCCTCTACCCAACTGAGATTCATGTAAGATGCACCTGTCACTTCCTCTACCCAATATCTCTTAGTGGAGGAACTACGTGCACCTTCTACCCAGCTTAAATATCTATTGGAGGATATTTCACCCAAACCAAAGGTCGTAGTGTAGATTGCCTCCTTCAGTGATCTATCTACACACTCAAGATATTCTATGCTATGATACTAATTTCATGCACTACTGAGGTTCATAAAAACTAACTTTCCATTCACTTGGCAGTAATCTGATTCACAAAATTGAAAACTTCATTCTTGAGGTAGTTTCAATCCTTTCAACTTTGAACAATGGGCCCAAACATACTTAAACAAAACACTTCCAATTATAATCCAATTAGTGGTCTCTCATTTCTGAGGCTAAACAATATCAACTCAACCTATAAAACACCATTTGAACATTTACGATGACAACAACCTTGTTCTAGGGACAAATACCTCACATTTGCTCGTTAGCCTTGTAGCCTTTCAAATTGGAGAAGCGGTCATAATGTTTGACATAGGAAACATATCAGGACTGTGATTAAATTTTTAGATACATATTTGGATTTTATACTACATATATTAAAACCAAGGTAGATTTTTTTGTACGGTACCCATCAAAAATTGGTTGTCCTTCTGTCAATTAGGCCTAAACTTTTGTAAAACATGAAGAAAGCAGACGAACAGTTGCTCATACCTTTTGCAAGACACAAAATTAAGGAATATCTTTGGTGAGGTTGAAGAAAACTTAGTTACAGAACATTCCTCCAATTTTTGGCAAGATCCAATGGTGCAATTGAGAGTTATGTTATTTTTCCCAAAACTGGTAACCCTAGGCAGAGTTCCAGGCAGCCTGCACTAAAATTTCCATAACTTTCTCCAAACTTAATGAAATTGAACCAAAACAAAATAAAATAAAACTATATTCATTTAAAAAAAAATTACAATTGTTTTTATGTCTTTATTGTACTTAAATTTTCCGTATCAAAGAAAATAATCAGACTATAACTGGGTAAAAACACAGAAAAATGCAACATAGAAATTGCCAAAAAGATGGAGTTTTTCTTATTCAGTCATTCTCCAACCCATGGATTTGTGCTTAAAATGTATTCTTATTATTTTCCAATAATTGACCAACTACCATTTTGAATTCCAACTAACTTTTAACTTTCAACCATTCAAATTTCCCTATGAGTCTTCATATTCTACATTTTTGCAACTTTCTACAATATTTGCAAAATGACTCAACTTTAATTCCTATGACCCAAAATAGATAGGAAATGTTCATTGAGGACCTTATTACATGTAATAACATCAAACAAAATAAAATTTTATAAAATCACCTCATGGAGGCATATAGTCCATCTCGGGCTCCTACACCAGAAATGACTCCAATGTGCATCAAATGCATATATAACAGTTCACTCTTGTATTGTCTTGTAGAAGTGATCCTCTCCCTTTCTTCGGGTAGTGAGCCCTCTAGCAGAGTGTTGTGCAATGAGCATTGTAATATTATATAACTATTTATACAATATTGATAGCTAACCCTCTTAGTAGTTTTTCCCATTTGGATTTTCCACAATAAAAATTTGGCGTTCTATTGTGTTCATTCATTCTCTGAATGGTATGATTAATGAATGTTATAGTAAGTAAAGTAAAACTATAAGTTTGTAAGAATATTCATTCACCCCTCCCCTCCCACTCTCAATATTATGTTTGTTCAACATAAAGTAGCCTAAATGGAAGTATTATTTGAAGTAGAGAATCTTCACCTCAATAAATACCTAGATAACTATTGTAGACATTAACAAGGTAACCTACACAATGCCTACATCATTATTCATCATTAATCCATCCTATATTATTTAAATAATTCTAATTATCCAATTAAGATAACTACACTTTTTCATTCATAATTTAATTTTCAAATTTCCCTCCATCGTACTATAATTAAATATATTTTAATTTTTTTATATCCCATTTATTTTAATATTAATTAAATAATTTTGATTATTTAAATAGTTTATCATTGCGCATTAACTTAATAATTTTAATTAGTTAATTGATTCATTTTTTCATTTTATTATTAATTAAATAATTTTTAACTATTTAATTAGTTAACTTTATCTGTTGTAATTAAATAAATTACTTTAATTTATTTAATATTCATTTCCTAAATATATTTATTTTAATAAAAAAATAAAATTATTATTTTATTTATTTTTCCACATGCACATGATTAAATGATTTTATTTACTTATTTCTATAAATACATCCACATCACAACTTAACAAGACCACTTACTCTCTCATCAATCAATTTAGATCATTAAAATCATGTACTAAATTAGCTCCTAAATCTTCGGACTTAATGACTCTCATTCACCCGCATTCATAGATTTTCAAACTTGTCTCGTTCATCGTCCACTATTGATCGATATTAGAACAATCTATATAATCGATGTTCATCCAACATTTTTCTTTTAACCACAATCTTTAAGCTTTCATGCAACCACACTCCAAATAGTGTTTTATGCAAATCTAAGAGCAACATACCATTCTTTGAAAGAAAGCTTCAAAGAACCAATGGAGGTAATCGAGTTGGGTATATAAAGGTAATATCCTTGATATTTGTTTATTCATGCATTTATCTTACATGGGACTCTATTGGGAGATTGGAATAGTGTATGAATTATAGGATTTAGTGGTTAATCCAATAAAGATTTATATTGTTTAGTTTTTGGTCTTACAATTATATTTAATAATTTCACATTCTATAACCCATTAATATTTGAATATTCACACAAAGAATCATCCCTACGACATCTCTATAGATATTTGTAAGAGAAAAAAATGCATACTACCATCATTATGCAATGAGCTATCATCCATATCCTACATTGAACACACATTCCTTATAAAGAGAGTAGCCAATGAAATGAGGTAGTACAATAGACACATCCCTAGTGCACTTATGTTTTCTCATGAGAAAGAGTAATTTGTCCATATGCAACACCACACGTGTGCAATACACAATAATGGTGAATCAAATTTAGAGAGTGTGATCTCTAGTTTAGGGGACTTTAATCAAGTTTATGCCTATTGGAGGTTGATGTCCATTTCTTTAGATGTTGATAGATAGGGAGGTTGCTACTCCCTTAAGATTTTCTACTTTATTTTTATTATAATATTTTTTTGGTGTATGGATTGTAGCTCAACAAGTAATAGTCATCAAGATTTTCTTATTTTTTTGTTACATTTTGTCTTATGTTAGTTAATTAATTTGTTGTCTTTTAGTTTCTTGTGTGGTTTTGGTTAGTTACATATATTCATGTCATTTCTTATATTTTTTCTTGTGGCCTACATCATTCAATAAAGAGATTAATAGAGTTTACAAACATCTTTGAGAAACTTTCTAGACATGGTGACTTTTCTCTTGGTAAAACCTTTATGCATGTGGATTTAAAATTGTTTGTGATTAACAATAGAAGACATGTCAATCAATCATGCAATATGCCTAGTTATTTGTTATTATAAATGTTTGATGCTAGATGTTGATCTTTCATAAACAACCTAGCAAAGGGTCCCAGAGTCTAGATATAAGTTTGATTTTAAAAAGTCATGGCTTATCATTTTATACAACAATACAAGATACAATTTGAAATTTTGCATTAAGGAGGTAAAAAATGGTTGTAAAGGACCATCATGAACTTAATCAAAAAAATTGAATTTAAAATATAAATCAACTTTATACTACAAAATTCAATTAGATTCAATTCCTTATCATAAAAATTAAACAATTTCACATCATAAAACTCATTTGAGATAAAAGATAACAAACATTATAAATATTTAAAATAGACGAAATCAAAATCAATCCAAAAAAAATAAGACAGTTCCTAATTATTATTACACTTAAAGTCAAAGTGAGCCCAATGTAATGAGAAAAATTCGTACTAGCGAATTTTTCACTAGTGCTTATATATAAAGTAATGTTGTGATTGGTTGGTAGTATGCTCTAACTTAATCCACATATATATATATATATAAATATATATATATATATATATATTTATTTATTTATTTATTTATTTATTTATTTAAAAAAAAGGGTAAAGAACAAAGTTCAGAATGACTCAGCTTTTATTCCATAGATATTATATAATATTTTACAAGGCATGAAGAATATGCTTCATTATTATTTTGTGGTAGATGAGGTTGGCGAGAATGTGCAAAAGTAATCTCGTGGACTTTTTCCAAAGGGAGAAATATTTTATGAATGAAATAGTCTCCCTCACATGATAAGTGGGAAATAAATAAGGTAAATAAATGAAATTTTTTATTTATTTATACGCAACCCTCTAACTACCTATCGATTTGGACGGATGGATTGAATTTCTCCCCTGCCGACACCCTATAGACAACTACTTAGGAATGAATCTACACCGTTCCTTGCCCAACTTGAACTATAGTTTAACGCCTATGGTGTAAGAGACAAAAGTGTAACCCTACACTATCATATGTTTGTTTTTATAATATTTTTTTGGAGTCAACATAATGTTGTAATGTTCAATTTGGCTTTGCTTTGTTGGAAATTTTTAATAGGACTTGATATGTTTTAAAGACTTTTGTCAATTTTGAGTAGGTTATTATGTTTGTTGACGTTATTATGTTTAATTTGATTAGGATTGATTAATTATTTAATGTGTGTCTAATTTGAATAGGGCAAAAATTATTGATATTGTATGTGAATTAATTTGACGATTGTGTTTAAGGGATTAACATTAACAAGTCAAAATGTTGGGTTTTCATTATGGAAACTTAAGTTGAATTCTTTTTAGGGATACCTCAAGTGGAATTCTAAGTTGTGGCTTTCGATCTTTCATAGTTGGCCTTTAATACGAAGGTGGTCTCTAAATAAAATAAGATTTCTAAGTAGTGACTCTTGGTCTTCCATAGGTCTTATGTGTTTAGTCATATGGAGCTTGTATTGGTCTAATGTTCAAGCTCGTATGAGCAAGATATTTGTAGTTGATATTAAATTTTAAAAAAAGTATAATAAGTACATGTATGATTAATGCTGGTGGCATAGATGATAATTATTGCTATTTGTGAAGTGCAAATAATTGTAATGATGAGGATTTTGATGGGTGAATGTTTCCATGAGGAAGGACCATTGGTGGATGAGATGAATGTATGGTTAGGGTGTAGTGATGGAGGTGCAAGTGTTTCTTTTTTTGTGAGCCATTAACATCTTGATGGAGTTTATTGTGGCTTTTGCCTAATGGAAATATCTTAGTTGTTGAACACACATTGGATGCTAAGAGCAGGGGGTGTGAATCGACATAAACTAAAACCCTTAGAAAATCAACCATCAATATTATTCACCACACAACTTATTAAGTGAACAATGAACTGAAACAATAACACATGAACACCAATATTTTTATGTGGAAAACCCAAACTGGGAAAAACCACAGTGAGCACTTGCCCACAAAGATAATTCATTTATGTATATAGGCTGATAATAAACCTAGTACGAGTTCATTGTTCTGGACTTGCAACCACAGGTTCACTGCGAATACAACATTGAATATAGATAGGAGCTCACTGCTCAGACTTTCAATAGAGGTTCACTGCCAAAGTAGCAAGATACATTAAAGAGCTTGTACATCCAAGACTCATTGTCCTAGGGACAATGTACATACAATTATTCTCAAAGGATAAGAAGAAGCTCTCCTGGTAATGTAGCTAAACTACACAACTCTGTCACATCATCTCTATCTTTGCTTCTCTATCACATAAACTGAAGTTTGCTCTTCTGAAACTCTACTTATAGACCTTCACGTACTCTCTCTTCTCTCTTACCTTTGCCAAACCACACACTATACTTAAATACAAGATAGATCATTGGAGTTTACAACAAGGTCAGGCATGCCAAAAAAAACTCACAAATTGGCCTTATCCACTACAAATTACAATAAGGACCCATGCTAGAATCATCTGGACCAAATCATAGATCACTGATAATATGGACACATCTAGATAAGGGATAAATATTAAATGCATGGGCCACACCTAACATGAACCCATCTAGATAAGAGATAAACATTAAATACATGGGCCACACATAACATTTACCCATCTAGTTAAGAGATAAACATATATGCAATACCCAGACCAAAAACATCAAGCATGCTCCACTCTAGGAGAGAGAGAGAAAGGGTTCATGAACAGGTTACACATAGCTCAATACCAAATTCACAATAACCAGAACAACTTCCATAGCCATCTCAAATATGTGGTAACACACTACCCAAAGATCCACATCACTTGCTAACTGTATTCAGACCTCTACACATTATGGTGAGATTCACATGCCATTTTATCCACGTCAGAAGCCATTACAACACATTCCCAAACTAGAACATGAACTTATCATAACAACAACACTTGGTAGCATTCTTTCTGAATCACTAGGAATTGTTTCTGGATCACCAAGAAATACCATAACCAAGATCAAAACTTGAATATAATTAAAATCATATATACAAATATTCAACCTTGATTTTTGGAGTAGAACCTTCCAAAAAACACAATTGTAACAATTGTCGTCTTCAACAGTATATCCTTGTCATTGAACCATTGACTTTCAGACCAAAGGTTATAACGTGCAAACACACTGACAAACATCATTCTTACAATCAAAATAATACATACATGAATTCCACTATTCTGTAGCACTGGATACACACTTGTTTTCCACTATTCTATAGTACTAACTGTGTGTATTTATTGGACCTACAAGCTACAACACAACACTTCAATATGTTATTACATTAGTGATCAAAACATGAAAGATTGAAGGAAAAGCATATAGAAACCAACAAAACTGACATATTTCTTCCTATGTAAGAAGAGTATGAAAAATGCTACAATTGCCCTCAGATTATGCATAAATCGGTGACATATACAAGCTTATAATGGAAGATTCAATGAGAATTCAAACTAAATTACAATGCAAAGTTCATTTTAATGCACCAAAGAAGGATTATGATATTATCTAGAATTATGAAATAAGAATGCATTTAGATTTCTACAAAATTAGAGTAGCATAAGAGAACTTTCAATATTCTAAAATTAGGGGCCAAGTGAGCTCAAAATTCATTCCTTTTATAAAAAAATTTGAGGAATGAGTGGTTAAGATTGATTTGTGAAGAGAGGTGGAGATTGAATCTATGGTGATCCATGTGAGTGATCCATGGGAATTAACTCTCATTGGCTAATGGATTGACTTTCAAGGTGCAAGTGAGGAGTTGTAATTAGGAGATTTATTTAATTTCCTTTAATTAATAACTTTAGCCAAGTATTTAATTGTTTTGATTTTATTTAAATAGGCCAATGTAATTAATGAAAGTTAGTGATGAAATCACTTTGATTTTAGGAGATTAAATTGATTTTAATGAATTATGTCAATATTTGAATAGTTGTCTTGATATAGTTAGGGGTATGATCACACTTAGGGAAAATAGGGTCTCTGGTTAGAGTAGACCACATTAGGGTGGTTACATTTTCCCCTCTTCGAATTGATGTGCGAGCAGCGCATTGATTCAAAGAATGTCTAATGTTGACTTCAGAAAGTTTGAGAATTTCACCCTTGATTGAACGAAATGGCTGATGAGATTAGTCTCGCACTTGATTGAACTAAGACTGATAGTATTGACTTTGAACTTGATCGAACAAAGATCAATAAAATAAAGATCTTAAACATACCAATTCTGAACTTGATCAAACAAGAATTCATAATACTGACTCCAAATTTGATCGAACGAAGGTCAGTACGAAGCTGCCAAGAGCTATGAAGTATCAATTCTGAACTTGATCAAACGAGAATTGATCATACTGACTCTGAACTTGATCGAATGAAGGTCAGTACAAAGCTTCTAAGAGCTTGATAAAGATCTAAGAATTTGTAGGCATAGATATTCGGCTTGTATAGTGCTAAAGCCCTCTATCCAACAATCCCAACTTGATCGAAGGAAACTGCCATACCCCTAGCCTTTGGATGATGAAATCAATTTTTTTCTTTTTGAGAAAGAATTTGATTGATTTCAAGTGTGATCATACCCCCTCGAGAATGAAATCGAAGGAAATAGAATAAAATCCCTCTGTAGAATGATAGATCGATTGGATCGAGAAAAAATCAATTAGAAGATGCGATGAAGCGAAAGTGTGTTAAGAGAAAATACAATTTTACCAAGTTGACTACTTGAAAATGTAAATTTGAGTCTGATAAAATGATGTAGGAGCAAGATTTTGAAGAATAATGTGCAATTTGTTGATATAGAACCCGGAAAATTGATTGGGTAAATCCTACAAATCATTTTTTAAATATATAGAGCAAGTTTGCATTTTTGGGAGACTGTCGCAAATTTTTTACTGTGTTGTTAAAAACATCATCCTTGTATTCGATTTCATTCTTGATAGATCTGAGAAGAACAAAATTGAATTTTGATAGTCCGGCAAGAGTTCAGGAGCTTCTAGACAGCTCAAAAAGGTCAATATAAGTATCAAAATTCACTTTTTAACCACTCATTTTCACTTTCATCCATAGTAAATCCAGAGCTCTACAGAGAAGATGATGGTCCCCATGGAGAGATATCAATTCGAGCTAGCACGTCGACACCAGCACTCGACCCATTATGTACAATGGGTGAGTACATCAATACCTACCTGTTTACACTTTCTATTTTTTATTTTGTCTCTTTTTGCCATAGTTAGGAGTCTTTTAGTTTTTAATTGCATCCCGTGTCCTAGATCGCATCTAGTTAGTCTCGCGTCACATCCGGTTTTCTTGTAGAATTATGGGTCGCATCCTGTAAAATTAGGATCACATCCTGTTAGGAGGTATTGCATTGTTTTTTGTAAATTTTGTCCCTCCTTTGCATTAAGTCGCATCCTGTGAAAACAGGATCGCACCCGCTATCCCGTGTCGCATCCCATCAATTCAGGATTGTTTCTCAAATTCCTCATCAAATCCAGTAAATTGCACACCACATCTGGTCTGCAAGATTGCACCCAGGTAAAATAGTGTCATTTTCTGTATAAGGAGTTAGTTTTTTCCAATTTGACTATTTTTCCTTTTTCTGAAGGCCAAAAAGACTTAACTATTAGATTTTTTGTATAGTTGCCTTAGCTAGGAGACTGAGCAGCCTAAGATAGGGAAGATGGTTGCATTTGGATGGGATTATCTTCCTGATGTTGCATATGTTGGGTGCATGGAAATTTATCTTGCACATCTATTACAGTTTCCATTTCCTTAGTTCACAACACCGGATGAGGTAGCACCTTGCATAGAGGATGCCCTAAATTATGATCATGCAAATGATGGACCAATGAGAGGCAGAGGTGGATCTTGGAGAGATGGGAAAGGTGGGGGTGGTAGGGATGGTGACAGAGATGGCAGACGTCCTCCCCAGGACAGAGGTCAGAGACATGGCTGAGATTATAGGGGAGACGATGGAGATAATAGGGGTGGTGGTGGAGTGGGTGGCAGCAGGGAGGGAAGACGGATGAGGTTCAGATTTGTGCCTCCACATATGGATCCAGGTCCTTTACTGACCAAGAAAAAGTAGCAGAGACCATCAGGGTATTTTTCGAGAGGAGGAGGGGGGACCTTTAGGACAAGATCCTCCTAGAGATATAGGCAGAGATACTAGTAGGGACGGAGATCCTCTAGTGTCTGAGAGAGCAAGAGAAACTCAGAGCTCAGATTACCACTTTAGAGACATTTTTGGCTAACAGGGATAGACAACTTGAGATTATGAGAGCAGAGAGATATACAGGCATGGAGATCCACTCATCATGGCCACAGAGATACTTATGACTTTTCTTTATATTGTGTGGCAGTGGCACAGCCTCAGAGAGCTCCTCTGTATTCTATTGTTTCTCAGCAGTCAGATGGCGCTATGCCTCCACCAGCTCATCATGCTAGAGCTGATACACAACCTCCTCCTCCTCCAGATCAGGGAGAGGGTGGTAGTCAAACATGATTTGTTATTATATCTGAGATATTTTTGTGTATTGAACCTCTTGAGATCATCCATTGTATTGCAGACTTCTGATACTTTTGTATATGTTTTATCATGATCACACTGATACTTGTTGTAAACAATTCCACATTTTTTATCTGAGTATTCACTGATATATATCTGAGATAGATGCTTTGGATTCTGATATGTTCATGGGTTCTCTTTGTTGATATATGTTTAGATTGATGCACATTGTGATTATGTACTTGGACTTTTTAGAATAGGTTCATGTGATGACATCAATTATGCTCTTTGATTTATTACTGATATATAGATGTGTTTGAATGATTCTAGATGAATATGCAGATGTATTTTTTTGATATTTTCTTGATGAAAATATATGTATGGATGCACTTAGGATGTAAAAATAAATGCAATGCTTGAATGCTTTATTTTTTATTTTCTCTTTCCCATTTATGAATGAAAAATGAATGGCATGAATATGCAATGACATGAATATATCAGTAATATAGATTAACTAGTCAAACTTGGATTTCGAATGAACTGGGAAATCATTTTGAGCTCAAACCCTTATGTTGTTCTAAAATGAATCATGCAATCTAAAATGCATATAAATGCATACTTTTAGGACTGTCACTGGTTTGTATATATTGTAGCATTTTTGTCATCATTGGGTATTTGTGTAATGGACATCATTCGATAGTACAACTGTCACTAATACCCAGAAAGTATCATGAAAGTATGAATACTATGTTTATTGGATGCAATGTCAAAAGTAAACCTAAGTACTAAGGCATAGAGGCCAGGATAACTTGTCAGTTATCTCCTTTTTCTTTAAGAATCCTCTTTTATTTCTGTGTAATGTAAGATATTTAACCCACAATGACCTTCAATATTCATATCCTTGGGTACATAATATTTCGTACACCTTACTTAGAATTTGATTAGAAATAGACAAGGAAATTGGTTCAACCTCACCGTAGTTTACACATAACTAGGATCGAGACATATGTGGCTATCCACTCATGTTGGAAGCTCTTACCATAAACATCCAGGTTAGGTGAAATTTATAGGATCATTAAAACAATCACCATACGCATAAAACCAAGAAAATATTATGCCCCTTGTCATTGCGACTCTTTGTCTTTAAATAGACGTCATGGAGTAACTCGGAAGACATAACAAGAAACAATTAATAATCAATCAAAGAAAATTCATAACTACTTATATGCCCCTAGTTTAAAAAATCATGGGAACATAAAAGATTCATAATCAAACCAAGATCAGTCTATATGTGTTTAAGTAGTGTTCAAGAACATTGTTGATTCATTTTTCAAGCACAGTAGAGAAATCATCAATCGCAACTTGGAATCAAGCAATATGTTTTTATGTCTGTGTAAGTGAGATCAACTTTATCAGCAATTGCAAGCCAATGTAGTGTTTAGGAACACTGTTTAATTAAAGTGTTGAGAAACACTAGTATGGTGTTTGTTATAGGTAGGTGGTGTTTAAGAAAAACCTTTGTTTGTGATAGTGACATTGTGATTCAATTATTAAGAAATACTATTTGTAGTGGCAAACCATCCTAAACAAGACCCTAGTACAACCTAGAAAATGCAAACTGAACATGCTAGCACAGATTCCCCCTAGTCCAAAATGACTATCCCTAAGACACAAATACAGACAAATCTCAGGCAAGGATAGGACATTTGTGAGGAATTCAGATTCAACCAATAACAGAGGTGTGATTGTGAAGGATTAATATTAGTAGTGCATTGATAGATGGTACACAGTGTACAAGTGATGCCTGTTTGCCAGGTTTTCACCACTCGGAAAAGATTTTTATTTTTGCTACCAAGACGCCCGTTTGCAAGGTTTTTGCCAAGGCACTTTTTCTGTTTTTCAATTTTTTTGTTCTTTTTTTATCTCTTTTTTTTGTTAGTATCAAGGCGCCTGTTTGCCAGGTTTTCACCAAGAATACCTTTTTTTAAGACTTTTTCCACTATTTTTGGCATTCTTCGGGATTAATTTTCTGATTTTTTTGGTATTGTCTGAGAACTATTTCTATTGTACAGGTCCTTCAGCTAGATGTCAAGCGTAGAACTGCTTCAAGTGTAGGGTATTGATGTAATCAGGAAGGACATCTCCCTCAAGTGTATCTAATTAAGAAGATCCAGTCCCAAAAGTTACTGTTATAACAAAAGGTCCCAGCCATTTAGGTTCAAACTTGCCTTTTTGTTCTCTATTTGGCTTATTTTTAGGATTCTCTCTTAGAACGAGATCCCCCACTTGAAATTTTTGTTGCTTTACATTCTTATTGTACCCTTTTGACATTCTTTTTTGATATACTTTCAGATGATCAAATTCTTGTTGTCTAGGCTCATCTAGTAGTTCTAGTGCATGAACCCTATCAATGCGGTATTTTTCATCTGTAACAAGACCTTGGAGAGATACTTGCAAAGATGGAATTTCTACTCTAATGGGTAACACTTCTTCTGCACCATAGACTAGAGAAAATGGTGTGGCTCCTATTAGTGTTTGAATACTTGTTCTATAGGCCCATAGTGCCAGATTTAATTTCAAATGTCAGTCTCTACCAGACTTACAGTTCTATGTAAGATTTTAGAATGTTCTTTCTTGAAGCCTCAACTTTTCCATTACCTTGACGATAATAGATTGAAGAACAATGTTGAGTGATATGAAACTGTTTACAAAGGTCATCGATATCTTGGTTTTTAAACTGACCCCCATTGTCTGTTACAATAGAAGAGGGTATCCCATACCTACAAATGATGTAGTTCAAGATGAACATAGCAACCTATTTTCCAGTGGCTTTGATTAGCGGCACTACCTTACCCACTTAGTAAAATACCCAGTGGTCGTAATGATGTATTTGTGTCCACTTGAATAATTAGGAAAAATCTCTCCAACAAGATCAAAGTCCCATTGTTGAAATGGCCAATGTGTTATAAAAGGTATGAGTTCTCTAGCTGGAGCATAGATAAGGTTTCCATGTGTTTGACATTTGTGACACGTCTTAGAAAATTTCATGGCATCTTTTTACATTGTAGGACAATAGTATCCAACTCTTAAAAATTTTTTAGCCAATGAAAATCCATTTGAGTGTGATCCACATACACCTTCGTGAACCTCTTTTAATGCGTGGTCATACTCTTCTTGTTCTAAACACCTAAGAAACATTTTTTCAAGACCTCATCTATATAAGTTAGTAGTAATGAGGACATAACATGATGTTTTCCTAATTAAATATCATTTTTCATTCCTAGATAAGCCATTAGGTAAGGTTTGATCAGTAGGATAAGAAGTTATTTTGGCATATTCGGATTGGTCTTGGGAATTTAAGTCATAAATCACTTGGGATTCAGGTGTATCAAAGGCTGGAAAGGATAATTATTCCACCAAGAAGTCATAGCAGAATTGGTGTTCCTCCAGTTGTAACATAGATGCTAGCGTAGCCATAACATCTGCATCTTTGTTTTCTATTCTTGGAATTTGTTGGAATGTGATGAAAACAAAGTACTTTTTTAAATCTTCCACCATCTATTTGTAAGGCATCAATTTCTCATCTTTTGTTTGATAATCACCATTAACTTGGTTGATAATGAGTTGGGATTCACCAAACACATGTAACTCTATGATTTTCCATTCCATGGCTAGCTTGAGTCTATTCACCAGTGCTTCGTATTTTGAGATGTTATTAGTGCATGGAAACATCAGTTTATATGCCTTAGGTATCTTGTAGCCTTGAGGAGTAATAAATAGTACCCCTGCTCCAAATCCTTGTTGTATGAAAGAACCATCAAAATACATCTTCCAAGGATATTCAGGTAAGTGCATGATTGTCTCATCTAGAAATTCTATAGTCAAAGGTGAATCGTCTTTAATGGTGAATTAGCTAGTTGATCTGCTAGCACTTGTCCTTTGATAGCCCTTTTGTCAACATACTCGATATCAAATTCACTTAGTATTAAGACCCATTTTGCTAGGCTTCCTATTAATGTTATTTTACTCAAGAGGTATTTTAGAGGGTAAATTTTTGCGATGAGTTTCACTGTATGCGAGAGCATGTAGTGTCTCAACTTCTAGGATGAAAAAATAACTACTAAGAAAGCTTTTTCAATGATACTATAGTTGAGCTCATAAGATGCCAAGGTCCTGCTGATATAATAAATCACCCTTTCCTTTTTGTTTTCATTCTCTTGGGCTCACAATACTCCAAGCGATGTAGTCATACATGAGATATAGAGTAGCAATGGTTTTCCGTGAATAGGTGCCACGAGAAAAGGAGGAGTAGCCAGATAGTCTTTTAATTATTTAAAATTAATTTTACAATGTTCATCCCATTTGAAAGTAACACCTTTATGTAGCAATTTTTTGAAAGGTTGCACTCTATCTGCTAGTTGGGACATGAGTCTCCTGATGGCTTGAAGTCTTCCTTGAAGCATCCTCATTTGGCTGATATTGTGAGGAGGTAACATTTCCATTATTGCTTTTACTTTTTTTGGGTCCACCTAAATTCCTTTAGATGATACAATAAACCCTAAGAGTTTCCCTGATTGGACTCCAAATGCACATTTCTTTGGATTAAGTCTCAATTGAAATTGCTTCATGCGATCTAGTATCATCTCAAGTCTTCAATGTGAGTTGTTCTTATTTTTTACTTGGAAAATGTATCATCCACATAGTCCTCCATGTTTTTGTGTATCATGTCATGGAATATTGTTTTCATATCTCGCTGATATGTAGGTCCAGCATTCTTTATCCCAAATGGCATGAATTTATAGAAAAATGTTCCCCATGTGCATGTAAATGTGGTCTTTTCTTGGTCCTCAAGAGAAATCTTTATTTGGTTATAACCTGAGAATCCATCCATGAGTGAATACAGTTGATATCCTATTGTGAGATCTATAATCATGTCAATATTTGGTAATGGGAAATCATCTTTAGGACAAGCTTTATTTAAGTCCCTAAAGTCTGTGCAAATCCTGATAGACTTATCTATTTTAGGAACTAGTACCACATTAGAAATCCATCCCGAATAAGCAATGACTCTTATGAATCTAGATTTTAAGAGTTTTTCCTTCTCCACTTTTACAAATAATTCCACATGTGGGTGCATCTTTCTTAGTTTTTGTTTGACGGGTTTAATTCCAGGAGCTATAGATAAGTGATGCATTATTAACTCAGGATCTAGTCTAGGCATATTAGTATAAGACCATGCAAAGTTGATCTTCTTCTCTTTGATAAATTCAGTAAACTGTATCTTTTCTTCTTCTGATAATGATTGCGCTAGATGAACAAATTTAGGATCTTCCATTGTTCCCAAATTAACTGGTTGTGTTGTCTCTATCAGTACTGAAGATCTTTCTTGAAAGTGCTTAGGGAGGATATCAAGAATCTCATCCTTTGGCACCTCTCAGAGGTTTTCACCATCAGATACGTCTTTTATTTTTACTATTTTTGAATCTAATACTGCCACAATGTGGTTTTCACCATCAATTCTTTGTATTTTTTAATTTGTGATTAAGAAACTTGATATCCTCGTCTGTCAGGTTCATGCACCATGCATTGGTGGAAGAAGGATAGGGTTCACAAGCATTTAGATAGCATGCCAAAGTATAGTCATTGGGAAAGTTCATGATAGGAGTAGGGTCTGAATTGGTCCAATGAATAAGGTCAGAGTTTACCAAGGATAATGATTCAGATTTTTGTAATGACAGCATCATGTCAATGTCAAGACTATTAACTAACAAGACATGTTCTGTTAAGTCATCTTTTATAGTGTTTAGATCATATAGAGTCGAAGCATCATTATTAGGGTCGTTGTTAGCAATATGAGGACCTAACTCTAGTGAATCATCAGTTGAGCTTTCTCTATCTTCTCTTATGATATTAAAACTCATATCTTTTATCCTTTTAAGTTCTTCTAGACCTAGTGAGACACTAGTGTCTTCATCAATAATCCTAGGCATTGCTATCTCGTCTGATTTTGTGACAACAGTAGTGTTAGGGGAAGTGTTAGAAATTTCTCTCTCCAATAGAGGGGAAAATTTATGGATTACATCTACCTCAATTTCCATGGTAGCATCAGACATGTGATCCCATTCATAATCATGTGAGTCTGTGATATCATCATCAAAAAACTCAGCAATAGTTACCTGATGTACCCTATTAGCCATTTGTGGATCAAAGTGTGGTACATCTATGACGTGAAATTTTCATCAATTGCCCCCAAATAGGTTGTATATGTTTTAAAGACTTTTGTCAATTTTGAGTAGGTTATTATGTTTGTTGACGTTATTATGTTTAATTTGATTAGGATTGATTAATTATTTAATGTGTGTCTAATTTGAATAGGGCAAAAATTATTGATATTGTATGTGAATTAATTTGACGATTGTGTTTAAGGGATTAACATTAACAAGTCAAAATGTTGGGTTTTCATTATGGAAACTTAAGTTGAATTCTTTTTAGGGATACCTCAAGTGGAATTCTAAGTTGTGGCTTTCGATCTTTCATAGTTGGCCTTTAATACGAAGGTGGTCTCTAAATAAAATAAGATTTCTAAGTAGTGACTCTTGGTCTTCCATAGGTCTTATGTGTTTAGTCATATGGAGCTTGTATTGGTCTAATGTTCAAGCTCGTATGAGCAAGATATTTGTAGTTGATATTAAATTTTAAAAAAAGTATAATAAGTACATGTATGATTAATGCTGGTGGCATAGATGATAATTATTGCTATTTGTGAAGTGCAAATAATTGTAATGATGAGGATTTTGATGGGTGAATGTTTCCATGAGGAAGGACCATTGGTGGATGAGATGAATGTATGGTTAGGGTGTAGTGATGGAGGTGCAAGTGTTTCTTTTTTTGTGAGCCATTAACATCTTGATGGAGTTTATTGTGGCTTTTGCCTAATGGAAATATCTTAGTTGTTGAACACACATTGGATGCTAAGAGCAGGGGGTGTGAATCGACATAAACTAAAACCCTTAGAAAATCAACCATCAATATTATTCACCACACAACTTATTAAGTGAACAATGAACTGAAACAATAACACATGAACACCAATATTTTTATGTGGAAAACCCAAACTGGGAAAAACCACAGTGAGCACTTGCCCACAAAGATAATTCATTTATGTATATAGGCTGATAATAAACCTAGTACGAGTTCATTGTTCTGGACTTGCAACCACAGGTTCACTGCGAATACAACATTGAATATAGATAGGAGCTCACTGCTCAGACTTTCAATAGAGGTTCACTGCCAAAGTAGCAAGATACATTAAAGAGCTTGTACATCCAAGACTCATTGTCCTAGGGACAATGTACATACAATTATTCTCAAAGGATAAGAAGAAGCTCTCCTGGTAATGTAGCTAAACTACACAACTCTGTCACATCATCTCTATCTTTGCTTCTCTATCACATAAACTGAAGTTTGCTCTTCTGAAACTCTACTTATAGACCTTCACGTACTCTCTCTTCTCTCTTACCTTTGCCAAACCACACACTATACTTAAATACAAGATAGATCATTGGAGTTTACAACAAGGTCAGGCATGCCAAAAAAAACTCACAAATTGGCCTTATCCACTACAAATTACAATAAGGACCCATGCTAGAATCATCTGGACCAAATCATAGATCACTGATAATATGGACACATCTAGATAAGGGATAAATATTAAATGCATGGGCCACACCTAACATGAACCCATCTAGATAAGAGATAAACATTAAATACATGGGCCACACATAACATTTACCCATCTAGTTAAGAGATAAACATATATGCAATACCCAGACCAAAAACATCAAGCATGCTCCACTCTAGGAGAGAGAGAGAAAGGGTTCATGAACAGGTTACACATAGCTCAATACCAAATTCACAATAACCAGAACAACTTCCATAGCCATCTCAAATATGTGGTAACACACTACCCAAAGATCCACATCACTTGCTAACTGTATTCAGACCTCTACACATTATGGTGAGATTCACATGCCATTTTATCCACGTCAGAAGCCATTACAACACATTCCCAAACTAGAACATGAACTTATCATAACAACAACACTTGGTAGCATTCTTTCTGAATCACTAGGAATTGTTTCTGGATCACCAAGAAATACCATAACCAAGATCAAAACTTGAATATAATTAAAATCATATATACAAATATTCAACCTTGATTTTTGGAGTAGAACCTTCCAAAAAACACAATTGTAACAATTGTCGTCTTCAACAGTATATCCTTGTCATTGAACCATTGACTTTCAGACCAAAGGTTATAACGTGCAAACACACTGACAAACATCATTCTTACAATCAAAATAATACATACATGAATTCCACTATTCTGTAGCACTGGATACACACTTGTTTTCCACTATTCTATAGTACTAACTGTGTGTATTTATTGGACCTACAAGCTACAACACAACACTTCAATATGTTATTACATTAGTGATCAAAACATGAAAGATTGAAGGAAAAGCATATAGAAACCAACAAAACTGACATATTTCTTCCTATGTAAGAAGAGTATGAAAAATGCTACAATTGCCCTCAGATTATGCATAAATCGGTGACATATACAAGCTTATAATGGAAGATTCAATGAGAATTCAAACTAAATTACAATGCAAAGTTCATTTTAATGCACCAAAGAAGGATTATGATATTATCTAGAATTATGAAATAAGAATGCATTTAGATTTCTACAAAATTAGAGTAGCATAAGAGAACTTTCAATATTCTAAAATTAGGGGCCAAGTGAGCTCAAAATTCATTCCTTTTATAAAAAAATTTGAGGAATGAGTGGTTAAGATTGATTTGTGAAGAGAGGTGGAGATTGAATCTATGGTGATCCATGTGAGTGATCCATGGGAATTAACTCTCATTGGCTAATGGATTGACTTTCAAGGTGCAAGTGAGGAGTTGTAATTAGGAGATTTATTTAATTTCCTTTAATTAATAACTTTAGCCAAGTATTTAATTGTTTTGATTTTATTTAAATAGGCCAATGTAATTAATGAAAGTTAGTGATGAAATCACTTTGATTTTAGGAGATTAAATTGATTTTAATGAATTATGTCAATATTTGAATAGTTGTCTTGATATAGTTAGGGGTATGATCACACTTAGGGAAAATAGGGTCTCTGGTTAGAGTAGACCACATTAGGGTGGTTACATTTTCCCCTCTTCGAATTGATGTGCGAGCAGCGCATTGATTCAAAGAATGTCTAATGTTGACTTCAGAAAGTTTGAGAATTTCACCCTTGATTGAACGAAATGGCTGATGAGATTAGTCTCGCACTTGATTGAACTAAGACTGATAGTATTGACTTTGAACTTGATCGAACAAAGATCAATAAAATAAAGATCTTAAACATACCAATTCTGAACTTGATCAAACAAGAATTCATAATACTGACTCCAAATTTGATCGAACGAAGGTCAGTACGAAGCTGCCAAGAGCTATGAAGTATCAATTCTGAACTTGATCAAACGAGAATTGATCATACTGACTCTGAACTTGATCGAATGAAGGTCAGTACAAAGCTTCTAAGAGCTTGATAAAGATCTAAGAATTTGTAGGCATAGATATTCGGCTTGTATAGTGCTAAAGCCCTCTATCCAACAATCCCAACTTGATCGAAGGAAACTGCCATACCCCTAGCCTTTGGATGATGAAATCAATTTTTTTCTTTTTGAGAAAGAATTTGATTGATTTCAAGTGTGATCATACCCCCTCGAGAATGAAATCGAAGGAAATAGAATAAAATCCCTCTGTAGAATGATAGATCGATTGGATCGAGAAAAAATCAATTAGAAGATGCGATGAAGCGAAAGTGTGTTAAGAGAAAATACAATTTTACCAAGTTGACTACTTGAAAATGTAAATTTGAGTCTGATAAAATGATGTAGGAGCAAGATTTTGAAGAATAATGTGCAATTTGTTGATATAGAACCCGGAAAATTGATTGGGTAAATCCTACAAATCATTTTTTAAATATATAGAGCAAGTTTGCATTTTTGGGAGACTGTCGCAAATTTTTTACTGTGTTGTTAAAAACATCATCCTTGTATTCGATTTCATTCTTGATAGATCTGAGAAGAACAAAATTGAATTTTGATAGTCCGGCAAGAGTTCAGGAGCTTCTAGACAGCTCAAAAAGGTCAATATAAGTATCAAAATTCACTTTTTAACCACTCATTTTCACTTTCATCCATAGTAAATCCAGAGCTCTACAGAGAAGATGATGGTCCCCATGGAGAGATATCAATTCGAGCTAGCACGTCGACACCAGCACTCGACCCATTATGTACAATGGGTGAGTACATCAATACCTACCTGTTTACACTTTCTATTTTTTATTTTGTCTCTTTTTGCCATAGTTAGGAGTCTTTTAGTTTTTAATTGCATCCCGTGTCCTAGATCGCATCTAGTTAGTCTCGCGTCACATCCGGTTTTCTTGTAGAATTATGGGTCGCATCCTGTAAAATTAGGATCACATCCTGTTAGGAGGTATTGCATTGTTTTTTGTAAATTTTGTCCCTCCTTTGCATTAAGTCGCATCCTGTGAAAACAGGATCGCACCCGCTATCCCGTGTCGCATCCCATCAATTCAGGATTGTTTCTCAAATTCCTCATCAAATCCAGTAAATTGCACACCACATCTGGTCTGCAAGATTGCACCCAGGTAAAATAGTGTCATTTTCTGTATAAGGAGTTAGTTTTTTCCAATTTGACTATTTTTCCTTTTTCTGAAGGCCAAAAAGACTTAACTATTAGATTTTTTGTATAGTTGCCTTAGCTAGGAGACTGAGCAGCCTAAGATAGGGAAGATGGTTGCATTTGGATGGGATTATCTTCCTGATGTTGCATATGTTGGGTGCATGGAAATTTATCTTGCACATCTATTACAGTTTCCATTTCCTTAGTTCACAACACCGGATGAGGTAGCACCTTGCATAGAGGATGCCCTAAATTATGATCATGCAAATGATGGACCAATGAGAGGCAGAGGTGGATCTTGGAGAGATGGGAAAGGTGGGGGTGGTAGGGATGGTGACAGAGATGGCAGACGTCCTCCCCAGGACAGAGGTCAGAGACATGGCTGAGATTATAGGGGAGACGATGGAGATAATAGGGGTGGTGGTGGAGTGGGTGGCAGCAGGGAGGGAAGACGGATGAGGTTCAGATTTGTGCCTCCACATATGGATCCAGGTCCTTTACTGACCAAGAAAAAGTAGCAGAGACCATCAGGGTATTTTTCGAGAGGAGGAGGGGGGACCTTTAGGACAAGATCCTCCTAGAGATATAGGCAGAGATACTAGTAGGGACGGAGATCCTCTAGTGTCTGAGAGAGCAAGAGAAACTCAGAGCTCAGATTACCACTTTAGAGACATTTTTGGCTAACAGGGATAGACAACTTGAGATTATGAGAGCAGAGAGATATACAGGCATGGAGATCCACTCATCATGGCCACAGAGATACTTATGACTTTTCTTTATATTGTGTGGCAGTGGCACAGCCTCAGAGAGCTCCTCTGTATTCTATTGTTTCTCAGCAGTCAGATGGCGCTATGCCTCCACCAGCTCATCATGCTAGAGCTGATACACAACCTCCTCCTCCTCCAGATCAGGGAGAGGGTGGTAGTCAAACATGATTTGTTATTATATCTGAGATATTTTTGTGTATTGAACCTCTTGAGATCATCCATTGTATTGCAGACTTCTGATACTTTTGTATATGTTTTATCATGATCACACTGATACTTGTTGTAAACAATTCCACATTTTTTATCTGAGTATTCACTGATATATATCTGAGATAGATGCTTTGGATTCTGATATGTTCATGGGTTCTCTTTGTTGATATATGTTTAGATTGATGCACATTGTGATTATGTACTTGGACTTTTTAGAATAGGTTCATGTGATGACATCAATTATGCTCTTTGATTTATTACTGATATATAGATGTGTTTGAATGATTCTAGATGAATATGCAGATGTATTTTTTTGATATTTTCTTGATGAAAATATATGTATGGATGCACTTAGGATGTAAAAATAAATGCAATGCTTGAATGCTTTATTTTTTATTTTCTCTTTCCCATTTATGAATGAAAAATGAATGGCATGAATATGCAATGACATGAATATATCAGTAATATAGATTAACTAGTCAAACTTGGATTTCGAATGAACTGGGAAATCATTTTGAGCTCAAACCCTTATGTTGTTCTAAAATGAATCATGCAATCTAAAATGCATATAAATGCATACTTTTAGGACTGTCACTGGTTTGTATATATTGTAGCATTTTTGTCATCATTGGGTATTTGTGTAATGGACATCATTCGATAGTACAACTGTCACTAATACCCAGAAAGTATCATGAAAGTATGAATACTATGTTTATTGGATGCAATGTCAAAAGTAAACCTAAGTACTAAGGCATAGAGGCCAGGATAACTTGTCAGTTATCTCCTTTTTCTTTAAGAATCCTCTTTTATTTCTGTGTAATGTAAGATATTTAACCCACAATGACCTTCAATATTCATATCCTTGGGTACATAATATTTCGTACACCTTACTTAGAATTTGATTAGAAATAGACAAGGAAATTGGTTCAACCTCACCGTAGTTTACACATAACTAGGATCGAGACATATGTGGCTATCCACTCATGTTGGAAGCTCTTACCATAAACATCCAGGTTAGGTGAAATTTATAGGATCATTAAAACAATCACCATACGCATAAAACCAAGAAAATATTATGCCCCTTGTCATTGCGACTCTTTGTCTTTAAATAGACGTCATGGAGTAACTCGGAAGACATAACAAGAAACAATTAATAATCAATCAAAGAAAATTCATAACTACTTATATGCCCCTAGTTTAAAAAATCATGGGAACATAAAAGATTCATAATCAAACCAAGATCAGTCTATATGTGTTTAAGTAGTGTTCAAGAACATTGTTGATTCATTTTTCAAGCACAGTAGAGAAATCATCAATCGCAACTTGGAATCAAGCAATATGTTTTTATGTCTGTGTAAGTGAGATCAACTTTATCAGCAATTGCAAGCCAATGTAGTGTTTAGGAACACTGTTTAATTAAAGTGTTGAGAAACACTAGTATGGTGTTTGTTATAGGTAGGTGGTGTTTAAGAAAAACCTTTGTTTGTGATAGTGACATTGTGATTCAATTATTAAGAAATACTATTTGTAGTGGCAAACCATCCTAAACAAGACCCTAGTACAACCTAGAAAATGCAAACTGAACATGCTAGCACAGATTCCCCCTAGTCCAAAATGACTATCCCTAAGACACAAATACAGACAAATCTCAGGCAAGGATAGGACATTTGTGAGGAATTCAGATTCAACCAATAACAGAGGTGTGATTGTGAAGGATTAATATTAGTAGTGCATTGATAGATGGTACACAGTGTACAAGTGATGCCTGTTTGCCAGGTTTTCACCACTCGGAAAAGATTTTTATTTTTGCTACCAAGACGCCCGTTTGCAAGGTTTTTGCCAAGGCACTTTTTCTGTTTTTCAATTTTTTTGTTCTTTTTTTATCTCTTTTTTTTGTTAGTATCAAGGCGCCTGTTTGCCAGGTTTTCACCAAGAATACCTTTTTTTAAGACTTTTTCCACTATTTTTGGCATTCTTCGGGATTAATTTTCTGATTTTTTTGGTATTGTCTGAGAACTATTTCTATTGTACAGGTCCTTCAGCTAGATGTCAAGCGTAGAACTGCTTCAAGTGTAGGGTATTGATGTAATCAGGAAGGACATCTCCCTCAAGTGTATCTAATTAAGAAGATCCAGTCCCAAAAGTTACTGTTATAACAAAAGGTCCCAGCCATTTAGGTTCAAACTTGCCTTTTTGTTCTCTATTTGGCTTATTTTTAGGATTCTCTCTTAGAACGAGATCCCCCACTTGAAATTTTTGTTGCTTTACATTCTTATTGTACCCTTTTGACATTCTTTTTTGATATACTTTCAGATGATCAAATTCTTGTTGTCTAGGCTCATCTAGTAGTTCTAGTGCATGAACCCTATCAATGCGGTATTTTTCATCTGTAACAAGACCTTGGAGAGATACTTGCAAAGATGGAATTTCTACTCTAATGGGTAACACTTCTTCTGCACCATAGACTAGAGAAAATGGTGTGGCTCCTATTAGTGTTTGAATACTTGTTCTATAGGCCCATAGTGCCAGATTTAATTTCAAATGTCAGTCTCTACCAGACTTACAGTTCTATGTAAGATTTTAGAATGTTCTTTCTTGAAGCCTCAACTTTTCCATTACCTTGACGATAATAGATTGAAGAACAATGTTGAGTGATATGAAACTGTTTACAAAGGTCATCGATATCTTGGTTTTTAAACTGACCCCCATTGTCTGTTACAATAGAAGAGGGTATCCCATACCTACAAATGATGTAGTTCAAGATGAACATAGCAACCTATTTTCCAGTGGCTTTGATTAGCGGCACTACCTTACCCACTTAGTAAAATACCCAGTGGTCGTAATGATGTATTTGTGTCCACTTGAATAATTAGGAAAAATCTCTCCAACAAGATCAAAGTCCCATTGTTGAAATGGCCAATGTGTTATAAAAGGTATGAGTTCTCTAGCTGGAGCATAGATAAGGTTTCCATGTGTTTGACATTTGTGACACGTCTTAGAAAATTTCATGGCATCTTTTTACATTGTAGGACAATAGTATCCAACTCTTAAAAATTTTTTAGCCAATGAAAATCCATTTGAGTGTGATCCACATACACCTTCGTGAACCTCTTTTAATGCGTGGTCATACTCTTCTTGTTCTAAACACCTAAGAAACATTTTTTCAAGACCTCATCTATATAAGTTAGTAGTAATGAGGACATAACATGATGTTTTCCTAATTAAATATCATTTTTCATTCCTAGATAAGCCATTAGGTAAGGTTTGATCAGTAGGATAAGAAGTTATTTTGGCATATTCGGATTGGTCTTGGGAATTTAAGTCATAAATCACTTGGGATTCAGGTGTATCAAAGGCTGGAAAGGATAATTATTCCACCAAGAAGTCATAGCAGAATTGGTGTTCCTCCAGTTGTAACATAGATGCTAGCGTAGCCATAACATCTGCATCTTTGTTTTCTATTCTTGGAATTTGTTGGAATGTGATGAAAACAAAGTACTTTTTTAAATCTTCCACCATCTATTTGTAAGGCATCAATTTCTCATCTTTTGTTTGATAATCACCATTAACTTGGTTGATAATGAGTTGGGATTCACCAAACACATGTAACTCTATGATTTTCCATTCCATGGCTAGCTTGAGTCTATTCACCAGTGCTTCGTATTTTGAGATGTTATTAGTGCATGGAAACATCAGTTTATATGCCTTAGGTATCTTGTAGCCTTGAGGAGTAATAAATAGTACCCCTGCTCCAAATCCTTGTTGTATGAAAGAACCATCAAAATACATCTTCCAAGGATATTCAGGTAAGTGCATGATTGTCTCATCTAGAAATTCTATAGTCAAAGGTGAATCGTCTTTAATGGTGAATTAGCTAGTTGATCTGCTAGCACTTGTCCTTTGATAGCCCTTTTGTCAACATACTCGATATCAAATTCACTTAGTATTAAGACCCATTTTGCTAGGCTTCCTATTAATGTTATTTTACTCAAGAGGTATTTTAGAGGGTAAATTTTTGCGATGAGTTTCACTGTATGCGAGAGCATGTAGTGTCTCAACTTCTAGGATGAAAAAATAACTACTAAGAAAGCTTTTTCAATGATACTATAGTTGAGCTCATAAGATGCCAAGGTCCTGCTGATATAATAAATCACCCTTTCCTTTTTGTTTTCATTCTCTTGGGCTCACAATACTCCAAGCGATGTAGTCATACATGAGATATAGAGTAGCAATGGTTTTCCGTGAATAGGTGCCACGAGAAAAGGAGGAGTAGCCAGATAGTCTTTTAATTATTTAAAATTAATTTTACAATGTTCATCCCATTTGAAAGTAACACCTTTATGTAGCAATTTTTTGAAAGGTTGCACTCTATCTGCTAGTTGGGACATGAGTCTCCTGATGGCTTGAAGTCTTCCTTGAAGCATCCTCATTTGGCTGATATTGTGAGGAGGTAACATTTCCATTATTGCTTTTACTTTTTTTGGGTCCACCTAAATTCCTTTAGATGATACAATAAACCCTAAGAGTTTCCCTGATTGGACTCCAAATGCACATTTCTTTGGATTAAGTCTCAGTTGAAACTGCTTCATGTGATCTAGTATCTTTCTCAAGTCTTCAATGTGATTTGTTATTATTTTTGACTTGGAAAATGTATCATCTGCATAGTCCTCCATGTTTTTGTGTATCATGTCATGGAAGATTGTTTTCGTATCTCGCTGATATGTAGGTCCAGCATTCTTTATCCCAAATGGCATGAATTTACAGAAAAATGTTCCCCATGTGCATGTAAATGTGGTCTTTTCTTGGTCCTCGAGAGAAATCTTTATTTGGTTATAACCTAAGAATCCATCCATGAGTGAATACAATTGATATCCTATTGTGAGATCTATAATCATGTCAATATTTGGTAATGGGAAATCATCTTTAGGACAAGCTTTATTTAAGTCCCTAAAGTCTGTGCAAATCCTTATAGACTTATCTATTTTAGGAATTGGACCACATTAGAAATCCATCCTGAATAAGCGATGACTCTTATGAATCTAGATTTTAAGAGTTTTTCCAGCTCCACTTTTACCAATAATTCCACATGTGGGTGCATCTTTCTTAGTTTTTGTTTGATGGGTTTAATTCCAGGAGCTATAGATAAGTGATGCATTATTAACTCAGGATCTAGTCTAGGAATATTAGTATAAGACCATGCAAATTTCATCTTCTTCTCTTTGAGGAATTCAGTAAACTGTATCTTTTCTTCTTCTGATAATGATTGCGCTAGATGAACAAATTGAGGAGCTTCCATTATTCCCAAATTAATTGGTTGTGTTGTCTCTATCAGTACTGAAGATCTTTCTTGAAAGTGCTTAGGGAGGATATCAAGAATCTCATCCTTTGGCACCTCTCAGAGGTTTTCACCATCAGATACGTCTTTAATTTTTACTATTTTTGAATTTGATACTACCACAATGTGGTTTTCACCATCAATTCTTTGTATTGTTTAATTTGTGATTAAGAAACTTGATATCCTCCTCTGTCAAGTTCATGCACCATGCATTGGTGGAAGAAGGATAGGGTTCACAAGAATTTAGATAACATGCCAAAGTATAGTCATTGGGAAAGTTCATGATAGGAGTAGGGTCTGAATTGGTCCAATGAATAAGGTCAGGGTTTACCAAGGATAATGATTCAGATTTTTGTAATGACAGCATCATGTCAACGTCAAGACTATTAACTGACAAGACATGTTCCGTTAAGTCATCTTTTATAGTGTTTAGATCATATAGAGTCGAAGCATCATTATTAGGGTCATTGTTAGCAATATGCGGACCTAACTCTAGCGAATCATTAGTTGAGCTTTCTCTATCTTCTCTTATGATATTAAAACTCATATATTTTATCCTTTTAAGTTCTTCTAGACCTAGTAAGACACTAGTGTCTTCAACAATAATCCTAGGCATTGCTATCTCGTCTGATTTTGTGACAACAGTAGTGTTAGGGGAAGTGTTATAAATTTCTCCTATCTCCAATAGAGGGGAAAATTTATGGATTACATCTACCTCAATTTCCATGGTAGTATCATGTGATCCCATTCATAATCATGTGATTCTGTGATATCATCATCAAAAAACTCAGCAATAGTTGCCTGATGTACCCTATTAGCCATTTGTGGATCAAAGTGTGGTAGATCTATGACATGTGAAATTTTCATTAATTGCCCCCAATTAGGATGTACATGTTTTTGTTGGGGTATTTCTTCATGAGATTCTTCTAGCTATTGGACTTATGGAGAGTCTTCTTCTTCTTCCTCTATTTCTTGGACATCAGTTTGTGACAACAAAGGAACATGATGCTCTAGTTGTTCTACAAAAGTAGGTACATATCTTTCTCCTTGATATTCTAGATCCTCAGTACCGATGTGTAGTAATCTTTCATATGTCCAGGGTACAAGTACTATTTCTTCCTCTTCTTCATCGCTTCCTTTGTCAAAGATTTGACCATCTCTTGAGGTAGGGTGTTCTAAATTATTATTGAAACCTAACCATGTTTTTTCTTTGGTGTCTCTAATTTCCATGTGTATAGGCTCAATGAGTCCCTTTCCTTTATCTCCTAAAGGTCCCTTCCCTTTGAATCCCATTTTTTTAAGAACGTCATAACCTTTTCCATACTTTTTGGGAGATATCTCAACATGTTTTACTTTATTTTCTCTTTGTTCCTCTTTATGGAGCCAAGCCAAGACTGCTTTATCTTGTTTTTCATCCTCTTGAGAAGTAGAGGCTTGAACCATACCAGTTGGTTTATGAATGTCTTTTCCATTTGATGCAATAGGTGTGAAAAATAGTGATGCTTTCCCATAAGATCTTGGAGACACGGGAATTCTAGTCAATGATGGCATCATGTCTAGTTTGTATTCCCCCATGATAGTTTCTTCGAGTTTTAGTGTCTTTCCAAAGCTTCTCATCACCATGTCTTTAGAGGTTTCAGGTGGGAATTCTTTTGGAACTTCCTTATTGTGAGGAGCCATATTGTATGTTTTAACATTGTTTCAAGTGTAGCTTGAATCTACAGGAATTTTCACTTCCACCCCATTGTGTGGGAATTTAATGCATTGGTGGTAAGTAGATGGCACTTCTTGAATTTCATGTATCCAAGGTCTTCCTAGTAATATGTCATAGGCCAATGGTAGATCAAGAACTTGACAAATCACATTGCGTTCAATTATTCTATTGTTATTAGTAAAACAATGAGCTCTGTGGATGATCTTTCCTCTTCATCGTAAGCCTTGATGGTTATCTTACTTCTTGAATCAATTGTTTGTTTTGAAAGATGCAATTTATTGATCAGATTGAGAGTACATATATTCAACCCTGCACCTCCATCTATCAATACATATTTGAAATGGGGTTTATGGATTGAGACTTCAATGTGAAGGGGTTGGTTATGTGGATGAGTCAAGGATTTGTCATCTTCCTCTAAAAAGGAGAGGTAATATGGAGCTGATATGTGATTGACCATTGCCTAGAACTTGTCCACATCTATGTCTTTTGGAGCATTTGCAGAATGTAGGGCTTGTTCAAGAACTTCCCTACGCACTGAAGAAATATTTAATAACTTAGATATAGAGATTTGAGCTGAGGTCCTTTGCAATTGTTCTACCAAGTTATAGTTGGTAGATGGTATATAAATGGTTTGTCTTTTCATTTTTGGTTTAGGAATTGTGACAACAGGTGCTTTAGAGGATATCTTTTATTTCGATGAGGAGTTAACTCCTTTAATCTTGACTTGTGCTTGGCTTTGAGTTACCACGTTCGAATGTGTTGACTTTTCTTTGGAACCTTTGATAGTGATCATATTGATTGGTTCGCTTTTTATGTCCAACATATTGATCACATTATCGTTATGAGAGTAGGTGTAATTGACTTTGTTTCCCTTTCCTTTAGAATCTTCTCCTTTTTCATAATTAGGGAATGGTTTGTTATATGTTGTGTGATCTTCATTAGAGGTATTTCCTTCCACTTTGATCTTTCCTCCCTCAATGAGGTCTTGTATAACGTGTTTGAGCTTAACACAGTCATTAGTCTTATGTCCTTTATTCTTGTGGAAGTCACAATAGGCATTATCATTCCACCACCTTGGTTTTACTTCTGTTTCCCATGGTTTTGACTCTGGTATTGTGAGGACTTTGCTATCCAAGAGAGTCTTCAAAACTATCTCAAGAGGTTCTCCCAATGGAGTAAATGTTCTTAGAGGTCTAGACGTCCATGGTTTAATCTTGTTGGCATCATTATTTTCTCTTGGTATTTTGGTTGTTACCTTAGCTTCTTTTCTTTCTTGTAGGCTATTTGTGAGATTAAACATAGCTAGTGTAGTGTTTGTATTCAAGGCTTCCACCACTTCATCACTAACAACATTCTTGTTCTTATTCCACCATTTAGGTTTGTTATTATAGTTGTTAGATTTATTGTCACTTTGGAGTTTGATCTCTCCTTTCTTGACCATAACGTCTTCAGCATGAATAGCGTTCTTGATCATTCTGTCGAAAGTAGGAGAATCTTGCATTTTTAGAGCATAGTTCATTTCGGGTACTAATTTATTGATAAATATTTTGATCTTTTCATATTTTGGTATTGCTCTTGAGTACCTTGCAAGGATTCTCCTCCATCATTGCAAAAAGTGTGTGAAGGATTCACCCATTTGTTGTTTTGTGTTGCAAAGATCCATCATAGTTATGTTGTGTTGTATGTTGTAGGAGTAATATTGGAAAAATATTTGAATCAACTCCTAAAATTATTGCACACTTGGTGTGAGTTTGGAGAACCATTCCATAGCATTTCCACCTAGACTTCCCAGAAATAGCCTTATTAAATAAGTTGGTTTGTGCATATACTCTATGCTTAGGGCACAAAATTCTCTAACATGGTCATGTGGATCCATTTCTCCCATGTATTTGTCATATTTGGGTTGTGCCATGTTAGGTGGGAATGGAACCATGTTTATACTCTTGTCAAAAGGAAATAGACATATGTGCTCCAAAGAGTATTTTCTTCTTGGTTTAGTCTTTTCTTGCTTGAGTGTAGCAAGTTCCATTTGCATTTGATATAATTGCTTTGAGAGTATTGAGATAGGTGTTTTTACTTCTTTTTCCTTCAATCTCTCAACATCATAGTATTTAGGAATTTTGACTCCAAGAGAAGCTAAATGTAGGAAGTATTTCTCTTTGTCTTCTCCAATGATCTTTTCCAAGGTTCTTTGAAACCTCCTAATTTGTTTGAGTTTTTTATACTCTTCTTCTAATACATCTTCATCACTGTCGGAACCAAACAAAGGAAGATCATGATTTTATTCTTCTTAACTTTCTCTATCGTTGTGTTCGTCATTGTATTCGTCAAAGGAAACACTCCATTAGTGATGTGGTGCATCCATTTCGGGTCAGTCTTGATTAAATAGGGGATTTCGAGATGTCTCTCCTTGTTTGAACTTGAGTAATCACGGAGGTCTCTCTGAATCATCAGCAAGGTATTGTTTATGTCTTGTGTTAACCATGAAAGTTGGGTCTCAACTTTTTCAAAAGTATCCCAGTTATGTCAAGAGGATTTCCAAATTTTCCAAAAAGGTGTGTCCAAGTTGTGAAAAGGTATATGTGTTTGTTTATAGTGATTGACTCCAGCGTCAGAGGGTTAGAATGCCCTAATAGTGAGCTAGGAATCAAGAGGATTTGTTGAGTGAAAAGACCACACATTTTGGGACCAATTGTGAGAATCCAAAAGGACATGCAAGGTAGACTTCTAAATAAGTTGGAAAACAATGACAGGCAGACCAGCAAGAACAAAAGGAAAAGAGTGAAGAGAAAAAAGGGTATCCAAAACTACAGAGATTCTAAGTTTGACATGTTCACAAGTACCCATTGTCCTAAATGTGACTCACCAGATGTGAGCTTTGATTTACTAGATGCGAGCTAATGCTTACTAAATGTGAGCTTATGCAAATCAAATGCGAGCCTCTTTATCATATGCAAGCCAGAAATGACTAAATGCAAGAAATTTCCCTAAATGTGAGATTATGCAACCAAATGCGAGCTAGGAATAACCAGATGTGAGCCTCTAATGGTTTTTGCAAGTTTTTGTCAGTTTGTCTCAAAGTACGTGAATTTGTTTTTGACACCAGAGTCTGTCTGAGACTTTTCAGAATGTTTTTGAACAGCATGTAAGTTAGTGAGTGTCAAAATTGTGTTTGTTGAGGAATTTATCTTCTTAGTTGCATTTTAGACAAATCAAGAAATGTTTATTAGGTGACCAAATGCATCCCTATTCCTTATATTCTAGGCATAGAATGACAATCTTTTCTTGTAGACTCAGGTACACACTCACATGCTAATCAGAATACGACCATCACCAAGCACGCAATGGCTCCAGTCATGTTGTCGTATTATCCAACTCCAAACTTAAGTGAAGGCACAAAATGACGAGTATCTTGGGGAAATTACCATTTTCCTTACACAAATATTATTACCTTTCAGAGATAAACCGAGTTGTTTTGACTACAAGTGTTGATTATTTGTGGGCATCCATTCACAATCATCCCCATAGAATTGCACAAGGAAAGATTAAGGTGTATAGCCCTATGAGTACTCAAATGTGTGTAGTCTCGCAAGCAAGATTCATGCGGCTCCACTCCACACACATCTAAGCATGTCCAAGGAATAATGTCAAAATTCCAAGGACAAAACTGACTATGTCTTCCGAGGCTTTGGCCTTCAAGGAAGTATTTTGATTATAGTGAGATGGAAGGGCTAGCGTTCACCTATCCTCACTTGGGTCGTTCTCAGGATATTTTTTCCTTAAATGGAAGGCCCTCTAATGTTTTGAAATCAAGAAAGAGGATTGGTGACTTAGGAGTCTAGATTTCTGATTCTTCATAAAGAAGAAGAGGATACTCTCTTATCCATGTCATTTTCTCCTATAAATCCCATCAAGCAAGTTTATTCCCTCAGATTTTCTAAATCAAGAATCAATCCCTCATAGCGAGTTTTTGATTTTCCAACTTGGGAAAAGAGAATAATCCTCTAGTTGGACCAAGAATTGTGTTTAAATCTGATATTTAAGTGCCTACTTTTGGAATTGGCAAAAGTACTTTTGAGCAAGTTTTAAGGTTCATTTACCCCAAATCCTAATCAAATTCTAACTTGATTTTTGAGTTTCTGGTTTTCCATTGAGGAAAAGAGCATAGTCCTCTAGTCAAGTTAGAAAATGATAGAAAATGTGTTAAGTTCCTAAAAAATTCAATAGAGTTAGGTTGATCGCATTCTACAATAAATCATTAGGCTGCTCAACATCCAAAAACATTCAAGGTTAGCAGATTAGTAATAAAAATTTCAAAACATGCAAAATAACTAACCAAATGTGACTGTCTTTCCAAAAAGCGATGAAAGAAATACAGAATGTGATTAAGGACCCCAGATGCGAACCTTTGCAACTAAAGGTGATTCAGGATTTACCAGATGTGAGCCTTTAATGAATGTGATGCAATATAACTAGAATTTGATCCAAGAAATCTGGGATGGGAGCCTTTTCTACAAAAGGCGATCCTTATCACTAAATGCGACTCTACATAAGGAAATAGAGAGCAAAAATTAGTGAAAACAAAGAGAAACACAACACTTCAATATTTCATTACATTAGTGATCAAAACATGAAAGATTGAAGGAAAAGCATATATAAACCACCAAAACCAACATATTTCTTCCTATCTAAGAAGAGTATAAAAAAATTTATAATTTCCCTCAGATTATGCATAAATCAGTGACATATACGAGCTTAGAATGGAAGATTCAATGAGAATTCAAACTAAATTGCAATGCAAAGTTCATTTTAATGCACCAAAGAAGGATTATGATATTATGTAGAATTATGAACTAAGAATGCATTTAGATTTCTACAAAATTAGAGCAGCATAAGAGTACTTTCAATATTCTAAAATTAGGGGCCAATTGAGATCAAAATTCATTCCTTTTATAGAAGAATTTGAGGAATGAGTGGTTAAGATTGATTTGTGAAGAGAGGTGGAGATTGAATCTTTGGTGATCCATGTGAGTGATCCATGTAAATTAACTCTCATTGGCTAATGGATTGACTTTTCATGTGCAAGTGAGGAGTTGTAATTAGGAGATTTGTTTAATTCCCTTTAATTAATTACTTTAGCCAAATATTTAATTATTTTGATTTAATTTAAATACGCCAATGTAATTAATGTAATTTAGTGATGAAATCATTTTGATTTTAGGAAATTAAATTGATTTTAATTAATTATGTCAATATTTGAATAGTTGTCTTGACATAATTAAGGGTATTATCACACTTAGGGAAAATGGGGTCTCTGGTTAGAGTAGACCTGATGAAATTAATTTTCCATTAGTATGCAAACAACACTTTCGATAAGCCTACACCGAAAGACAAAACAAGAGATCACCGAAGATGAAAAAGTACAAAGAGAACCGACGACACAACTTAGTGTGTAAACTGAAAATACAATGACAGAAAGATAAATAGGAACCCAACATGAAGGATACAGTGCAGACCGACAAGATAATTAAAGAGCAACCAAAAAAATAAAACTGAAGGATAGTCATAGCATGACTGACAAATAGAACCAAAAGTCAGTTGCAGCCTGCAAAAAGTGGATCTGACTTCCACGTCAGATAAAGAAAGTGTATTCTATTCATAGGATATTTATTTGTTTTTAAATCCATTTCTTTAGGGACAAGATACATGAATGTAAGTTCTTTAATCATTCTAACTGATTTAAAACACATAGACTAGGAGATCTAGGTATAAGTTGTAAACCTGATCTTAGAGTTAACATTGCTTTTCTCAAAACTTGATGAAGTCAATCCATCTATAAATAGATGATGCAATCATTTATTATTTTTTGATGTGAAGAGACAGGAGAACATGAATGAATCAAACAAGCAAATTTATGGATCAGATTGAAAGTTTGAAGAACAGGAACAGCAAATGGTGAATTTGGTTAGCAAGAACCAAGAACAGAGCATACCAAGAATCAGAGGTATTATTCAATCACAATTAGGTGATAATATTTTTATGTAAACTAAATTGGATCTGTATCAGAAACAGGAGATTACATTTACCAGGTCAATTTGTAATTTTCTATCATTCTAACAAGTGGAGCAAAGTGTAAAAATCCTTTCAAGGAAGGTGGATTTAACAGTCCAACAACAAATCTCTTAACTGAGTGCACACTCAATAGTGTAGCTAAAGCTCTTGACATAGTAGACTTTAACAGGTCTCCACCGATGCTTTTAACAAGGTAGATCATCAGAAGTGATCAAATTGTAAGCCTTAACTAGCCCCTTCCAATCTGCAGATAGAAAAGATTTTGTGGGTGCCATCCCCACGGCAGTTTTTACTTCCTCACAGGAGTTTTTTGCAATATCATATCTTGTGTTATGTGTCAAATTACTTTCATGAATGTTCACATGTATGTTAATTTTATGAATTGATATAACTCACATCAAGATAGTATAGATCAGATTGAGTGGATATACAATTGATTACAAAGGTTAATTTATTAAAGGATACAAAAGTTTTAGAGGTACTAATTCACCCCTCCCCTCTCAATACATACTTCCAATTAATCCCAACAATACCAAATTAGGATGGTTACACTAACATGTATAGAACATAACCTCACTTATTCATTCAAATATACATGAACACATCGCCATCAAATAATTTTGGAACACAGTGCTTGATCAACCACAAATACCTTTGGACCACACATAGTTCTGGACTATAGAGTTTGACATCAATGACAACAGAAAACCAAACATATATTACCAACAATATTCCCCTTTTTCATTGATGGAAAATAGCCACCAAAAATATTTCACTAAGATGTCAAAAAATATCAACTCCCCCTTACTGAAATAACCAAAAAATTTCTGAACACATTATCAAATAAAAATTTTCCTTAACTTTCTCCCCTTTGTTCCATCAAGAAAAAATGCCAAAAATATAATTACCAATGTGCCAATCTGATAACAGCCACCAGCATCAGTCCATAAAAGAAAATAAACTTGAAAGCTCCCCCTAGATAGATGCACCACTCTAATGCACTTAGCTAGAAGGAGGCGAAAAACCCCCAAAATTCTCCTATAGAAACTCAAAAGTATCCCTGATCATATGAAGAATCATTATGGAACATATCTCAAACAATCTTTAATCATCCTGACCGACTCAACATAGAAGGGATCTTTTTAACTGACATATAAGTTTTGTATGGAGAGACAAGAGAAGCAACCTACTCCTCTTTAGCAGCAACAACCTGAACATTAAGTTTTGGAGTTTCCTTTTATTCATCAACAGCTTTCTATTCTTCCTCTTCACTATTACTTGGAACAAAAACCAGAGCGAAGTATCACTTTAGACACTTCCTTCTAACAATATTTTCTTGTTTACCAAAGGAAAAATCCTCTATAAACATATTTATCATACTTTTTCCCATATCTTTGTATTCCCTTTCATCAACAACAACAAACAATTATGTCATAGCTTCAATCTTTGCAGCACCAGTATGATTTTGAGTCTAAATAATTCTCATCTATTCTTCTCCATTGATCTCACAGGACAATATATTTTCCCAAAAAAAATTAGACTCTACCTCTTCTACGCAGCATAAATTCTTATAAACATATAAGACAACATCATTCTTAAAGAAATCAATTTCCTTAGGAGGAAAACAGTTCCACAAACTCATCTTATTCTTCAACTTACCAAATAAACTTATACAATCCATAACACTATTATCCAAGTTATTCAAATGCATCTTAATTTGAAAACTAATAGACATGTCATTTCTCCAATCCATATATGAACACAACTTAGTATGTATAATCTCTGACACAACCAAACAACTAATATACTGTTTACATAACCATATAATCACTTTTTGAGACCACAAAACATAAATCTTACCTCCAAAAAATTCTTCAAGCCTTATGGGAATGCTGAGGAGATACTCAACAACCAACCTTGGGGAGAAAATATATTCACATGAAAAATCCCCCTTAGACCTTGCAGTATGAGTTATTTAATAGAAGAAAGGTAACACCCAGAATGGATGTTAGAACACCTTTATAAGTATCTTCTATTCTTTCCATAAAATATGTCTTGTTCATTCCTTTTGAATCTCCTAAAACTATCAGATGATCATCCTTTTGATCCATACTATTATAAAACCTTGCAATATGTCATGTCAGGTTAAAGTTGTAGCAAACTAGACCATCCATTTTAATTCTTGCAATTTCATTATTTTTGACATTGATGTTTATCCTGATTCAACCTTCATGTGTCCATATCCATTCCAACCATAGAAATATCCATTGAAGTTCTTAACCTTTCTATTAATATTCCTTCTACTTTTGCACTGAATTTCCCTATGTCCAAACTTATTAGAATGTAATGTCTTCCATGAAAAGAATAACTACTTTTTTTACTTCTATATCCTTTATCTTTGTTCCCTACTTTATTCAAGAAAAATAAGCTCCATTAAAGGATGAATACCTTGAATGAATAGAAGGAAATATATTATTCGTCAATTGTTTTTTGTCTTATGCCTGCATCTGATATGCCAAATTATTTTTCTCTTTCACTTGCTTTTGGTCTACCAAAACCTTTTTGTCTTCAACCTTCTTTTGGTCTACCAAAACCTTTTTGTCTTCTTCCTACTTCCAGTCAACCAAAACCCATTTGTCTTCCACTCATTTTACTAATTCCTCTTTTCTTTCCTCAAAGTTCTTGAGTAATAAAAAATTCCTCTTTACCTTGATTGAGTTCCATCTCAACTTACATTTCATTGAGTTAGAAAACATAGATTCTCACATTTTTCTTAAATATTACAGATATACCCAGTAGTCCCAAAAACTTTACAACCCTTTTACTAGTTTCTTTCCCTTTAATAATATAACCATCACTTTTGAATATAACTTCATAACCTTTCTTACACATTTGACTAACACTTATCAAATTATGTTTCAAACCTTCAACATAATAAATATCATCAGCTTTATGCATACCATTAATTAAAATAGTTCCACTGCCTTTGATTTGTGCACTTCCTTCTCCTTCAAATCTGATTTCTCCTCCATTTTATTCTTCCAACTTAATAAATCTAATCTTGTCACCTATCATATGGTTTGAACATTCAAACCTACAATCCATGCATCTACAACAACTTTAGCACGTAATGAAATCTCCTCTTTCTTTTGTGAAATAGCCATAAATACAAAATCATCAATAGTTTCAACAATATCTTCAACTTCAATGAAGTGTTCCTCCGTGGGACATAAACTATTTTCACTCTTGCCTTTGAAATTTTTTCTTTACCTAAAATCACATTTCTTCTAATTGTCTTTTCTATCATCATCTTCAGAATCACTATAATAATATTTATACTTGTATTCATTAGCAAAATGTCTTATTATTTCACAATTAGAGCACTTAAGATGTAACTTACCTTTGTATTTTATAGTTTCTCTCTTGAAAATTCTCTAAATAAATGCTTTAACTTCATCTGATGTCTTGCATGTCTCAATTTCAACTTCCATGAATGCAGTCTCTCTTTTCCCTTTCAACTTATGCAATCTCAAACGCATAAAGTGAACCAATAAGTTGATCAATTTTAATGACTTAGATCATTGATTTCCCTTATTGAACATATCATTGGTATGAACTCCTTTGGTAGGGTTAATAAGGTCTTAAGTATAACATTTGTGTCTTCTAGATATCCTCCATCAACTCTGATCCCATCAGCAACATTTGTGACTTTGTATATGTATCTTTCAATATGTAGACACCTAAAATTGGTCAAGAAAAATCAAGCAAAGATAAAAGTGAGAAATCAAGAAAAAATATGAATTAATTTAAAATCAAATCTATTGGATTAATTAAATCAAAAAGATCAAATAATTGTGCAACCGATTTTAATCAATTAATTGTATAGTTTAAATCAAATTAAATCCAACTCATTCAAGGGTAGACGTGGCTAAAATAAATCAATTAAATTAATTAATTAATTCTTATTATTCTCACCCATCACATGAGACAAAATCAAATAGACCAATAAGAGTGAAGAATTGAGCTCACATGGATCAAAGGAAAATTTGATTCTACACCACTCATCTTGAGGTGCATCTTGGCCCTTCATTTTCTCTTCTTGTCTCAACATTTAAAACCAAGCTTTACTTTGCCTCAACCTTTGAAATCATCAACTCAACCAGGTTAGCTAATCATGAGTCAACCTAACTCACTTATAAATCTCCTTCCTAATCTTGGAAATCCTATAAATAGGAGTGCATCTTAGACAAAATTAACCAATTATCTAGAGCATCCTTACTATAGGCAATTCATATCATAAGCATAGAATTTCATTTGTGAATTTTCATAATAGTGAGCATATTGGAGCAATTGTAGTGTAATTAAGTTATGACAAGGTAGATTTGCATCATTTAAAGCTTAATTTTTCATTCTAGGGATGTTACTAATGGATGCTAAGCTGAGAGAATTTGATTAGCATTTCTAGATAGGGAACCATGGAATGCTTCTTGCTTGTTTGTTTGATTCAATAGCTTAATTGTTTAGATTTCATAATTGAATTGAGCATATTTACAAACTAATTTCACAAATATATTTTTATCATATATACAAATGATGCCCATCATGGAGTTCTTTCCTCATAGTAACATTGTAATGAGCTTTTGGTGTTTTTGAGTGACTTTATGTTGTAGATTTTTAAATTTGCAGGTACAGTGACACATTTACAGAGCCAAATAATGCTTGCGGAGTGAAGTTTGACGCCTTTACAAAATTAAATAACATGTGTCCGATAAAGTATGATGCTTATCAAAGATCTTCCAATATATTTATGGAGCCAAATAATGTGTGTTATCTGAAGTTTTACGCCTTTACACAGAGAAGTGACGCATGTCAGGATTCTTCTATCTCCTCTCTTATTTATTTCAGCACATAAAATCATGCTTTTCAGTGCATTTAAGCATAGTATTAATGCATTTTATTAGTTAAATATCACTATGTCATAAGAAATAATGTGTTCTAAGCTTTCTATAGCATGTAGCAGGATTTTAACAGTGCATAGTAACTTTTAAATAGTGTGTATCACTGGTTTTATTCTGCAAATTAAATCAAAATTCTACAAATTAAATGATGATCTTCTGCTATTTTGCAGATGACAAGTTATAAGAAGGTGTGAAAAATAGGACACTAAGAAACAAGAGGAGAGGAAATCAAATAAAAGATGGAATGCATTGAAGGTGGCTATGAATAGTGACAAGGAGTTTCAAGAGAAGGTGAGCATGCATCGTTATTGGAAAATTGCTAATCTTTACCAAGCCTTTTATAATATGCCTAGATCTTCTTTGGATACTACTCATTTTGAGGTTCCTATTTGATTTCAATCATCTCATTTTGATTAAGTTTGAACAATTTTCTTTTCAAATTGGATTTTCCTCACTTTTCATTGGAGTGTGTTGAACTAATGTTTATGAAGGGGATGCTAAGGAGCTGGAATGATTGCCACTATGTGAGTAGTGAAAATCCAAAATAAGAAAATAAAAAATGTGCCTAGCCTTGCTATCATTGAATAAAGGTGATATCTTAATCCCTTTGTAATATCTTAACTTGTGGAATGTCAAAGTTAAAATCTAGCTTCAAGTAAAAGAGTGAATTTGAGTCATGAATTAAAGCATTAGGCCTATGCTCTTCACTTTCTTAAGTAAATCAGAATGCCAAACATGTCAAATTTGAGATGAGAAGGAACTAAGAAATAAACCAAACATAAAATCAAGCATCCTTTCTTGTGGATGAAAAGTTCTAGGTATGTGCTATTCACTCTTTGGGTGAATCAAAAATCCAAATACATGTTGAAATAATGGAATGGTGTGTACTAAGAGGGGAGGGGTGAATTAGTACCCTTAAAAAAATTTATCAATTAACCCTTAGTACTTTGTTCTTGCATTACCAACCATAGATGTTTTTCTACCTTATTCATGTAATATCAAAACATAAACTTAACTCTATGTAAGCATTCATAGAAACATTCATGAAATGTAAGTACACATGACACAAGAATTGGTAATGCAGAAAACCCCTATTAGAAGGTAAAAATTGTGGTGGGGAAAGCCACAAAGCTTCACTATCTGCAGAATGGAAGGTGTTGGTTAAGGCTACAAGTGTGATCACTTATGATGATCTTACCCTGTTAGGAGTAACATTTTAGACTGGTTGGGTCTACTCAATTAAGATATTTAGCAACACTATTAAGTGTGCACTCGGTTAAGAGATTTACGTAAATATTGTTAAGTCCACCTTATTAAAGGATTTCTTTTATTTGCTACAATTGTTAGAGAATAGTCAAAAATACTTGTTGACCTGATAGTATGCAATCCTGAATTGCTGAATACAGATCCTTTAAGTTCACAATGTATGTGTATCACCTATAGTGATTGATTAATACCTGTGTTCTGCTTGGTAACCTTGAATCTTGTTCTTCATAACTGAATTCTATCTTTTGTGTCCTACATGAAACTCTATGTCTTATCCATAGATGTCTATTGCGGCTACAATATTCTTGTTCTAATTGATTACTACATCTATTTATACAATGTATTGACATATTTAGGTTTTACGCTTTACAATAAAAACTCTATGATAAAAGGTTTACAACTTGACCTTGATCTCCTAGTTTGCATGTTTACAATCAGTTAGACTGATTAAAGCAATAACATATGTTTTACTTGTCCCTCAAGAAATGGTTTTAAAGATAAGCATAAAGCTAAATATAAAACTCAATTATTTCATCTGAAGTGTAACTCAGATCCACATTTCTCAAAAATAAAACTGTCTCTCAGTAGACTGGTGCTCTAGTTGCTCTGTAGTCTTTACTCTCTGGTTGCTCTGTGAACTGTGTTGTTGGTTTACTCTGTAAACTATCTGTTGGGTTACTCTATAGGTTGTGTTGTTGGTTTACTTTGTAAACTGTCTGTCGGTGATCATTGTGCTAATACACTTTTAGTGATCTCTGCACTTGTCTGTTTTGATGACCTCTATTTTTTGTCACTCGATGATCATGTTACTGATGGTTCAAAAATTATTTCCTTTGTATACTAATGACAAAATATGATCATCAGTCTCCCCCTTTGGCATTAGTATCAAAAACTTATGTGTAAACTGATATGTTTAGTATATACACCATGTATTTACCTTGTCAATGTCTCCCCCTATATGCATGCATTGGTACAAGTGCAATGTATGAATTGTATATACATGTTTTCCTTGGTACATTTTCTCTTTGTTTGTACGCATTTTTCCCCCTTTTTACTCAATATATGTATCCCTTTTTACTCAATATATGTATACATTGTTTCCCCCTTTGAGTATCATAATATGTAAACATTATATTTCCCCCTTTTACATTATATTTTCCCCTTTTTTTGAAAAAAATGACAAAGGTGTAATACTTACAGCTTGTCAAAGATGTGTGAGTGAGATTTCTTTATGTCTTCCATCATCTTCTCCCATTTCTCCTTGAGGTGTTCTAGGGCCATTTTCTCCAATGTTATCCTAGCGTGCATTTCATAGATATTGTCGGTGACAGATATCTCCGGGGTGGCAATTAGTATTTTTGTCGAAGTCATGTGTTGTTGCAGTAATGTGAGATTTGGTAATAGTAGAGTTTGGATCTTGGTTACCTCATCTCAAATTTTGGATTCTGCCTCTTGAATCTCAAGTCTCAACCATTTAGATTTTATAAGCTTCTCATAATGCAACTTGAATGCATTGTCATTGGTTGTGAGACCTTGTGCACTAGCATTAAGATCTGCATCTATCTTAGCAATCTTTTCACTATTCTCCTTAGTGAATTGCTCTATGGTGCATAAGTTTTGAACTAAGGTTATAAATTCTGAAATAATTGGTTCCAATGAATTGACCAATTTAGATAGCTTTCCCTTGTTCTCTTCCTCTTCTTGGCTAATTTTATCTGTTAGTTTGTATTGGTACTTCTCCTCTACATGTTCTTTTATCACCTTGTCAGCTTCCACATTCTGTGATGTAATGGCCTCGGTGAGAATTGCTAATTGATCAAGTATTGGTGCACTTTGATCAATTTCAGTGTCGGGTACTATCTACAATAGTATTTCCTTTCTAGTTTCTAGTACATGTGTATCCTTGTGCTCCTTTTGAGCTTATCTTGTATGGATTTCCTTTTACATAATTCTCCATACCTTGTTAGTGACTCATAATCCAGTGTTTTCAGATCACAGTCAGCTATTTCTATAATCTCATCCAAGGTGACTGGTGCTTTATTATTCTTTTTCTTCTTCCTCTTTGAAATTTTTCTAGAAGAAGGGGAATGTAGAACTATAGCTAATTCATGCTCTTTTTCTTGATTTGGTGATTGTGTGGGAGGTGTTGTGCCTTTTGTGTGCTGCTTGGTATTGATCTGTTGGTTGGTAGTGGATGTTTCCACATCAACCTTATCTATATCTGTAGCCTTTTCACCTTTAGTGTTCTTGTCAGTGGCATAAATTGTTTTCTCCTCTCCACTTTTATCTTTATTCTCTTCATTTGTATCCTTTTTCTTCCCTTGATCATCACCTGTGTCTATCGGTGTGTTTGCATCAGGTTCAGGTATCTTCTCCTTTTATTTTGTGATTATATTGATAGCTTGTATCAATAGAGGTAATTGATCTGGTATATTTACCTATGCAACATCCATTATATTTGTTTCCTTTTCCTTTTCCTGCTCGGTGGCATCAGTTACATCTTCATCTTTCTTTGGTTCATCAGTAGAATCAATAAGTGTTATATCTTTGATGATGACTTTTGTTGAATCCCCTAATGATTGAAGTATCTGAGGTACATCATCCATGGCCTTGCTTGCATGTGCTATCAACTCAATTGGATTGATGTCCTCAGTGTCATTTATGAAGATGTTCTCTGGGCTCAGTGTGGCCTCTTTCTCTTCATTGTGAGGGGTCTCAGTAAGAGCTAATACCTTCTCAGGGATTGTATCCTCCTTAGGTGGATTGAATATTTCATTCTAAGCTTCATCACTTTATTTATCAAGCTCTATTAATCTTCCCTCTAGTACTTTGTAAACTCTCATCTTAGCTAAAAAATTTCTTTGAATACTTCTTCATCGTTTCATCAATTTACTCAAATTTTGACTTAGGTGGCATGATTGTAACCAAGGATCTTTCCCTTATCTGTTTCTCAATATGCAATTCATAAGTCCACCTTGCCGATATTCTATCATTTAGTTCTTGTGGAATTTTCTTATTAAATTATACTAGTACATACTTGTAAGCAATCATTGCCTTAACTATGTCTTCTTCAATCTTGGTTTGATCTCCAGGAGATAAGGTTAGCCATTGCCTTATCTTTTGGTGTGATATTCTTCCTATCTTGATGATTGATGTTGCAACTTCATCAATTTTTTTAGGAACTTTGTTCTTTTCAAGTTGGAGTGCTTGTTCACTCTCATCCTGTGCAGTGTCATCCTTGTCCTCTTTTCTTCTAATGTGTTTTCTTCTTTGCCTCGGTGCCTTTTTCACATTTTGAAGATTTCTCTTATTAGTCCTCATTGTTTCTTTCTTAACTGGTGGTGAGTTTGCATCTTTTGTATTCAAACTCCTAGTTCTTGATGCAATAGTAGTTCTTGGTTTCTTTGTTGGTGGTGCATCAGATTCAGTTGAGTCGGAGTCACTCAATTTTTAAACTTCACCGATGGGTGATTGTCCCTCAGTTTCATCTTTTTGTTTTGATTCTTCATTGTTTACTGACAACTTCTTTTGAATTGTTTTCACCATCTTAGTTTTCTTTTTACCAATTTTCTTTACTACTAAGATTGTTTTGATTCTAGTCTTAGCTTCCTCATAAGTGCCAAATATTGGTAATTATTTGTCCACTACTTCATTCAATAATTCTTCAATAGAATTTATGGCCTAATCATTGTTTATTTCATAATCAAGTGGTGGTAACCATGTTGTTCTCAGTACAGCTGGTTTTATTAAAGTGGTTTCGGTATCCACTATGAAACAAATTTCATCCTTATACTGTTCCACTAGTTATTCATGTATCCTCATTCTTTTCTACATTTTGTCCTTGAAGGTAGTAAATTATGCATTTTGTTATGCCCTGCATCCCCATCCCTACATTTTGTGTGCAAAATGTTGGGTCCCCCTTTTTTATTTTTTTCTTTTGGCTCTTGCCTTGTCTCTTTCTTTGTTTTCTTTTTTTTTCCTTCTCCAGGGTTTTCTTCCCCGCGGTTGTGCTTTGTTTTGTTGGTTTCTCGTCCCTTCAGGACCCCGGTCCCAGAGTTGGTCGTCCTTTGTTGGGAGCCAGATTTCAGACTCCAGGATTCTTCATCGTGATGTTCTCTTTCCTTAATATGATATCGTTGCATGGAATCCCTAGGCCCGGAGTCCGGAGGTCTGTCTGTCTGAAGTTTGTGGAAGGAAAGGTGACTTTCTTTTTACCACGGCTATAAATAGAAGTTACCTATCATTTTCACATTTATCGTGATTAAACACTTGTGCAATCAGAGCGATTTCAGAGAAATTTGTAGCAAATTAACGATAATCTAGTACTAATCATTTCAAGCATTTTTGAGCAATTGTGAGTGGTCGGTGGTGGTGAGTTGTGATCATTTGGCAGTTGAAGTTGTTGCAGATCTTTCATGAAGGTTTCCTCTCCTCTCCTTTCTTCATTTTCAGGTTGGTGCCTTTCTTCCCGCTCAGCTTTCCTTCTTTTTGGTTTTGTTTCCTTTTTGTGTTGTCTCGTTTTTGTTCTGTTTCACGTTTCCTTCTAGTTTGCTGCCCGTTGGTGGGTCGGCTCTGCCAGAGGGTTGTCCACCCTCTATGTAGGTGTAGTTTAGTTTGTAGATAGTGTAGATAGTTGTAAGTATTATGTACATTGTCTGGTTTCTTATGGGTGTTTTCTCTGCACTGTATATGTGTAAATTTGTTGTATATCCTTCCAATCTGTATGTATATCTCATTCGATTCCATTGTGTAAGTGTGTATATTTTTTGTGTGTTCTTCTAGGTAGTCTTTTGAGCTCACTGTTATGCTTTCGCTTCTGGTTTTTAGTTCGCGAGCTCATTTTGTGCAAAATATCGCCTGTTTGAAACTCGGTTCTCAACAGTTTCAAACAGGTGGTTTTCTCTCTCTTCTGTAAACCAGCCTGACCCTCATTTATGTCCCATGCACACATTTAAATCTGTCCAAGTGGCCTTCACTTTTCACGCATTCAGACAGTTGGCTCTGTCGTCATCGCCATAACTCCCATTTATTACTCACCCACGTGGCGCCCACGTGGGTCTGACGGTTCACTTTTTGTACATTTCTGCCAATGGTTACTTCCCTAGGCTCTAGGTCTATTGCCATTGCTGCCTCATGTCCTTTTACTAAGTGTGATAAAATCCCCAAATCTAGATGATTAGTTAAAATTATAAGTTCGTAATATATGTATGTTTTTTGGAGTTTTTGAACTAAGCTAACTTTTCAAGGAAAGCGGACACTACGACGGTGGGATCTCCGGACCCCAGAGTTTTTGTTTATCTATATGTTCTGAGGGTCACCTTGTCATACAGGTTTTCAGAGAAGTACTTTCATACATTTCTGAAGAATCCACATCTTTGCCACTCGGGAGTCTGAAACTTTCGTCTACGGAAAGTACCAGAGCGGCGGTAAGATCCAAAATGGAGAAGGCTCTGGAAAAGATGCCTTTAAGATTGAAGTATGTAAAAGATGGAGTCATCACAGGCTCCAAGATTGAGTCCAGGGTCTATCTTATTACCGACACCAGCGTCGGGACATGGCCTGAAATGCAGGCCTTGGTGAAAATGATGTACATCCAATGGGAGGTCGGGGATCCATTAGCCATCAAAATTGGAAACTCTGAGATCCTTAAAGCAGCTTGCTTCTTGTGCTTAGTGTAGTCACCAGAGCTCATTCTCACACTCTTGACTCTTTACAACACACCTTTTCGGGCTGTTATGCTCGCACCACCGGAGCCAACAGGGTACCCCACTCCTTTAGTGTCTCTCGATCCTGATACCTTCTAGAGGAGCTTGGAAATCCCTCAATTCACCAAGCCAACCATGGTCACTCAATCTGATGCCTTGGCCCAATTCAAGCAATTGGAGGAGGCAGCCCATTTATATATGAACAACAATTGGCTCAAAGTCCTAAAGAGGGACCCCAAGAGGATGAATCTAGAGATCTCCAGGTCTGAATTCAAAGAGAGAATCCAGATGGGGATGATAGCACTATGTCAGGTCTTCGAGAAATAGCATGCCAAAGAATTTTTTGAATGGATGTACTACTTCTTGCTTGGTATAAGTACAGCAGGGGAGTTTTTCAACTGGGTGGCCATAATTTCAAATCATGTTGACTCCCAATTCCTTCAACTGGCCAAGATGAAGAAGTTTTATATGACTTCTTATGTTCTCTGGGCCCTAGCACAGTAGATACCCCACACCAATGGGCTCCTCACCGACAATGTACTCGCGATCAGCCTAGGTCAGAAGGCCCCTTGGGACTACTTTCCACAGATTCAATGGGAGGCTAGTTTCCCCAGTTTTTTCCAAGTAAATGACACATTCATTTACTACCACCTACTCACACCCACTCGAGATGCAAGATACCGCCTATCCATAGAGATGATGAATTTGGTCCATAGTTATGGATATTATTACATACAATTTCAACAACATACATACATAAGGGTGACTGGTTTCTCCGGGAAACCCTACTTGTTGCCCAAATATTGCGGGGACAAGATAATTCTCCTGGAGTATTGCAGGCAGATAATGGAGCTACATGCCTTCTATGCCCTAAAAAAGGTAACTAATATTCCATTCCTAATCACTTGTGGGAATTATTCATGCAGTCTGGCCACCGCCAAAGAAGCGAACAATGAACTAAAAAGCTATAACTTGGCGGAATTCTACTTGGCACGGAAGCATTTTGATTCACATGATAAGATTGCAGCGGCACTTCCCTGGGCATCAGAGCCCCATCAATACCATATGGAGGAATTTTGGGAAGACTGCCAGGATGACGTGGAGGTCTGGAGCTGTCACTACATTAGGATGACCATGGGTATGATGGAAAGATTGAAGCTTCGGAGATTCCCAGAGGACTTCTTAGACGCCAGCTCCATGATCGATCCCCAGTACAAAGCAAAGGGGATTGATACATTGGCCCTCCCACCAGTAAACTGGGATGCCCAGGAAGGGTCCACCATAGAGTACTTCACCCGTGAGGTGGTCAAACATAGCCATGCTTACTTCAAGAAGGTGTTCCCTGGGAGTGTCTGCAGAGCGGCCTAGACAGTACCAAAGGAAACCCCGGGGGTCGGGACTTCTTCACAGAGAGCGGATAAAGGGAAAGGAATAATGATAACTCCTCCTGTGGAAGAAGTCCCCATAAAGGAATAGCTAAAGCAGTCGCTGGTATCCTCCCAGTAGATGAAAGACAGGATAATCACATGACTGGCAACCCCGGTGTCAATGGCCAGACCTATTCTTCCCCCTCCTCCCCTTCACTAGTAGCCTTGATGGTTAATGCAACAGGGGTGGATCCGGCGGAGCAAGCAGCAATAAGGGATGCGGGGCCACCCTTGATTACCCAGAGGAGGAGGCTTGACCCAAAGCCTAAAAGGGAGCTATAGTTGGGGATGCCCTAGACTCCACAAGTTGAGATCCTTTCTTCTAACTCCCCAGAGTTCAAAAAGGAAATAGAGCCTGTCGATGTCCCAGACAACCCTCCCCCGCAGGACGAGTTTGATGATGTTTTTGAAATTGACGAGTTCGGTAATCTTCAGGGGGACGTCGAGTAAATGGAAGCCGAAGTCCCAGCATAGGAAGAGGCTAAGGAACAAAGAACTACACAGGAGCAGGAAGAGAAAATGGAAGAAGAAAAGGAAATAGAGCAGGAAACTACCTCCAAAGTACTGGAGATGCAAGATACGGGGGTGGGCCAACAAAAGCAGAATGAACAAGTGGCATCCGCTGAGGGAATTGGACCTATGAGAGAAACCATAACCTTAGCCACCATGTTCCAAGTGCCACTCCCCAGAGCAACCTTTGGGCAGGTAATAACCACAGCACAAATGCTAAATCTTGGCCTAGTACCTCCCCTATTTCCAAAGGATGTATCAGAAGAAGAAGAGATCCCGATGACCGAGGTCGAATAACAAGAACAACAAGAGGAGGAAACCCCCAAGACAGCTGATGAAGGTCCAGACAAAGCTGAAGATACAGAGGACAAGGTTGAGGAAACAAACGTCATCGGGGGAAATGTTCCTGATAAAGCCCAAGATAAAGAGAAAGGGGCTGGTGAGACTCACACCACTAAGGAGGAATAGCAACAGGGAATAAGCCACTCTGGCGAATAAGCCACCCCTACTGCCTTAGTGGTTAGTGGAAAGTAAGAAGAGAAAGGCCCCGTCCACCTTGAGAGCTCACCTCTCCCTAGCCAAAATGACGGCTTAGGTCTAGGAACCACCAAAAGCTAAGAAATCCCAAACAGTTCATACCCTTCGAACCGATCCGGGAAGAGAAACAGTCACAGTTGTAGCAACACCTCCCCCAAATGCTGATGAGGCAATGGCCAAGGCCGGAGACTATGAGATCACAAAGATATCACTGGGAAAGAGAGGAAAACAGGGCAAAGTGAACCTGTTAAAAGAAGTGACCAGAGCCATGGAGACCCAATATGAAAACGAGGCTCAAAGGCTCAAAGAGGAAAAGGAAAAGACAGCTAACCTCATGGGGTTTCTTACTGAGCTATCTTGGCCTATCAGTGCCATTCCTCTGGAGGCCTCCATGTCTGATGCGCCATTACCATAGAGTGACATTGACTCCCTATGAGTAATGAAGAAGAAGGCCCAAGCAGTCGATGAGTGGGTCACTCTGCAAGTAGGAAACACCTAGCATTTCCTAATATCCACCCTCCCAAATTTATATGTGGCACAAAACATTCTAAATTAGGTAGAGACTATCCTTAACATATGGGAGGGTGATATGGAAAACTACGAAGCATGGAAGGTAGAACTAGAGGAGCTCCTCAACCTTGGGGAAGAGATGGTCTCTGAATCTGAGATTCTGGGAGAGGAGTCATTTGATTTTGTGAGGACCCAACACTCTAGACTTGACCTCACATTGGAGGTACTCAAGCAACTGGTAGGGGCTTTGCATGATAAATTCAACATAGTGCAGTATTCTTTAGATATGTACAAGGCATTTGTCGCAAAGGTCTCCAGAGCTGACCCATTTAGCACTAACACATGCACTCCAGAGGAATACGTTTTGGGTAAGTTTGATGAATTGGCGGAATCTAGATATCAATCGCAAGAGGGAGTGGATGAGACGCAAATGGAGAGATTAACTCACATGATCCTTAGTGGCCATGATGCGGCAAAAATGGTCGATGAGTTCAAGAATAATGTTCCGGGGCTAGGGGAACAAATTGAGGCAGCTAAGTACCAGCGGTCTGGCCTTAGGGAAATTTATGAGGATGGAATCTCTCAACTTCTCCAAACCGTCAATGACAATAATCAACAATAAAGTTTCTCTAGGGGCCGGAGAAAACCCAAGCATTTTGTATTCTTTATTCTTTCAGAACGTAAGTTCTCGGATCCTGGAATCCCAAATCCTAAATTTTGTATTCTTTCAAGTGATTTGTGTCCCGGTCCCTGAGGCCGACCAGACACTTTTAGAAGTGGTTAATAAAGACTATCAGAGGGTAGTTGGCTACATCAAGGAACATCAGATCAACAGTTGATTTTATAATAGATGGTCTTCTCGAGGCACCACTTTGGATGTACACCTAGCACATTGGAGATAGGGCACTGCATTTCCCATTTATGAGGCATGTATCCTTGATCCCCTGTGATCTGATTTCTTCCTTCTCTTTCCTGGCTCTCTTCTCAAGGCCGATTCTTCCACTATACCTTCTTGTCTTATTCTACCGACATGTCAGGCCTATTCTGTCTCAAGGTCTTTTGTAGGGTGGCACAGGTAGTACCAGCCCCCAAATATTATATTTTATTACAGTGTAATGTAAAATAGGGTTAGGATTAGGGTTAGATGAAGATGTGTATAAATAGTAAGTCTAGCCCATTTCCAAGGGTCGATGAAATTTATGATTTTTCTATCCACAGTAATAGAAAAGTAGTATTTTCATTTCAGTTGCATAGCTCAATGCTCCATTGTTTCACCTTCGAATAGTTAGACACTCCCCTGGAGCCTCCATTGTATCATGCACCAGTGTTTGTTGGAAGAAATATTAATGAAGAAGGGAGAGTTCTTTGCAATGATGTTGTTGGTATTCAAACTTCTGAGTTAATGGTATTTTATGTTTTATGTTCCTTATGTCTTTTTCTCTGATATTTTAAGTAGCTTAACGACCTCTTTTCCCTTGCTACTGATCAAATACGAAATGATGGTTGTGTATTTCTTCGGTATTTAGTGTATTATATCAGAGCATTATTGATGTTTTGAATGTTTAAACATAACTATAGATAGATGAAGTACTTCTGACCCTATAGGATCTTTTTCAGTTTATTTGCTAAGTGTAGAATGCTTGGAGAAACCTCACCTTCCTAAATCCCTGGAGAGAATGAGTTGAAGAAATTAGGTATCACCCTCAAAAATAGTCACTTCTCCCAATCGAGCCCCACACCTTTGTGACCTGACATCCAGGTGTTTGGAGGTCCAGGGAATCTCACTTCCCCGGGGTAACCTTTGCAGGCGGAGTTGGCCAGTACCCCCGGTACCCGGTGACAACTTATGACTGTTGGCAGACCCGGTCAGTAAAATGCCAACAATAAATTCATGACTGATGTAAAACTATCCCCTAGTGACTTAATAAATTCACTAATTTTTATTTTTATTGGTCGGGTAGTGTCCCAATTGACATTACCGACATATGGGAAGAAGTTCTGGAAATAGAAGAATGTACACATGAGGAGTGATCTAAAATTACATGAATTAGGCCCTGTTGACCTAATTTTCCTCATGTTCTCCTCTAGTTGCTTCAATAGAGGCTCAGATAAATCTATTTGTAGACCTTTCTTCACAATATTATAGGCAGTGTCAACTGCTCTGCATGTTATGTTATTCAGTCTGCTAGCTTGGAATACCTTGTATCCCAGTACACATGCACCGAACTTCATTTCTAGATCTATGATGGAGTTAACCTTTAAACCTCTGCCATCTAATACTGCACCTGTCATCTTTTCAATCTTGGGTCGAGAAGGATTTTTAAGGGCTTTTGCCTTGTCGGTTACTGGATAACCGGTTACTGCGTGTATTACATCCTTAGTGATTGGTTTCGATTCATCCAACCACATTTTCTTGTCATGTAATCTGTTGAGTACTATCCAAATCCACTCAGTTTTAAACTCTTTAGGGAACATTAGGGAATTTTTTAACCCTTTTAACTCTATGTTCTTGTGTTCATCCTTAATGTTTTCATCTATGCACAGCTTCTTGTAAGCTTCTTTAACTTCAAGATCTCTGATCTCTGCCATCTTGTAGTGGATATATGCTCAGACATCTTTAAATACAAAAACCCTAGGAGGTATGCTTGAGAATTCTCTAGCGTCATTGGGTTGTGAAGAAACCTTTGGGAAAATTTATACTTAGGCTCTTCATAGGTTGTTTTCTTGATCAGGTTAACCTTCTTTTCCTTTGCATTCTTGATCTTGGAAACTCGTGACATGGTTTCCATTTTTTATAGAATTAGGGCTTTCTCTGTAAATGATCTGTTTACTTGGTGAGTCATAGTTACTCTTTTGATCTTAGTTATAGCTTTTGGGAATCTTTCAGAGTAGCCATGAATGTGCTTGTGAATCTCTTTGCAATTTGGTCGCTCTTCTTTGCTCTACTTTTTACTCTTAAATGCTTGGTGAATGAATGATCTTTCCATCACCCTTTTATAGATGATGCCCTAAGTTGTGCAATAAATTCTTTACCTACTTATCAGTGGTCAAAGATGGAGTCGCTCAAGTATCATGCAAACTTCTCAGCTCGGTGAGTATACAATGCTCAGGGTAAATGTCAACTTAATTGACCTTTCACATGTTCACCAATGGTGCTTGGTGTGTAGTGAAGAATTGATTGTGTTTTTACATGATTACCGATGATGCTCAGTTTACATTGACAACTTGGCTTTTATATGTATACTGATGATTCTCAATATGTATTAACTGACACGATTGCATTCACAAAATAATAACAAGTAATATCATGGTGCATCTCCATTCATGCTAATTTGGCATATTATCAATGTATATTGGAACTGATGTAAAAATATAGCTTTGTATATTGCAGTTTCATACTTGTTTTGCTTAGGTGGGGGTGGTGATGTCACTAGATCCATTAGATGAGGTGTCACCAACTGTGGTGCTTGGTCCAGCATCAAATTTTCTTGAAGCTTTCCTTCACATTTGATTTCTCATTCTCTTGATATCTTCAATAGTGTTTCCATTAGCAAAATTGTGTGTCTTTGTCACTCGATCTCTGCAGTCCTTGCTTAGATGACCGATCTTATGATAGTGTAAGCATGTCATTCTAGAGTTAGTCCAGTTCCTAGACATTCGTATCCATTTCCTCATGAAATTTGCAGCTATGTGTCCATATCTACCATGTGTTGTGCAATTTTTCCATGTGTTGTAATCCCAAACATGTGAGTTACCGACTCTTCTCGGTTGATAAGCATTTTCTTGGTCTTTTGGTTTCCATGCTTGCTTTTTCTTTTTCCTACATTCAAGAGATGTGTGCCCATGTATTTTGTAAGTAGAACAATATTTTTCAATGTAGGATTCCTTCTTTGGTTGTTTCACCTTAGATCTTCATTCATGTGCTTTTTTCCATGCTTGTTATAGTTATAACATTTACCTATGAATGTAGATGTGGATTTACGAATACCTTTAGCTTTGCTCCTACAAACATTTGAAGTGTGGCCTGATTTTCCATAGTGATTGCATGACTGCTTCCTTTGTCTTGGATTTGTGTAGACATATTTTTGATCAACTTGGTTTGATGATTCTCCATGCTTGGTATACCCTAGACCGGTATTGTTGTTGAGTCTTCTTTGTCCATTCATAAAATCATCCATTCTTTTGGTACTTTCTTCAGCTTTCTTGATCATATCATTATGTTGGTGTTGAATCCTTACTTCATGATTCAGTTTCTCATTTTCTTCTCTTAGCTCACCAATAGCTTCCAATTTCCCATTTAGTTCTATGTTCACTCGGTTGGCCTCATGACTCATAAGAACTATTTGATTAGTTATCTCATTATGATGTTCAGTAAGTCTATGTATTTTAGTTTCTCTCTCTTCTAGCTTTTCAGTGATCTTCCTCTTGTCATCAATAGCTAATTTTCTTTCTTTCTCATCTTGTCTAGCATTATTCATAACATCAATCATCCTTACCATTTGTTTCTCTTAAACTATTTGCAGTACCTTTACTTATCCTGTCAAATGTTGATTGAGTTCATTCAGACTTGTAATACTTCCTTCAGATGTGTCTAATGTTTTTCTAGATGTAGATCCTAATGAATCAAACAAATCAGGTATCTCTTCTTCATGATAGTCAGTTTCATTGCACCGAGATGCCATAACTTTTATTTCATCTAGTATATCTCTCATCTTGATTCTTGATTCTTTGTATTTCTCATTGAAGATTTGTATCTGCATCTTCTGATTTTCAATGTTCTTATCAAGCTTATACCTTCCATTGTATGATCTTTTCTCTCAAGTGATTTAAACTTCTCCAAATAAGAGATCTAGCTCTTATACCAATTTTTAGAATAATGGAATGGTGTGTACTGAGAGGGAAGGGGTGAATCAGTACCTTTAAAACTTTTTATCAATTAACCCTTAGTACTTTGTTCTTGCATTACCGACCATAGATGCTTTTCTATCTTATGCATGTAATATCAAAACATAAACTTAATTATATGTAAACATTCATAGAAACATTCATGAAATGTAAGTACATATGACACAAGAATTGGTAATGCAGAAAACCCCTGTTAGAAGGTATAAACTGTGGTGGGGATGAAACCCACAAAGCTTCACTATCTATAGAATGGAAGGTGTTAGTTAAGGCTACAAGTGTGATCACTTATGATGATCTTACCCTATTAGGAGTAACATTTTAGACTGGTTAGGTCTACTCAATTAAGAGATTTAGCAAAACTTTTAAGTGTGCACTCGATTAAGAGATTTACATAAAGATTGTTAAGTCCACCTTCTTAAAGGATTTCTTCTATTTTCTACAATTGTTAGAGAGTAGTCAAAAATACTTGTTGACCTGGTAGTAAGCATTCCTAAATTTCTGAATACAAATCTTTTAAGTTCACAATGTATGTGTATCACCTATAGTGATTGATTAATACCTATGTTCTACTCGGTAGCCTTGAATCTTGTTCTTCATAACTGAATTACATCTTTTGTGTCCTTCTGCATGAAACTCTCTAGCTGCTCCATAGATGTTTGTTGTGGCTACAATCTTCTTGTTCTGATTGATTACTACATCTATTTATACAATGTATTGACCTATTTAGGTTTCACGCTTTACAATAAAAACTCTATGATCAAAGGTTTACATGACCTTGATCTCCTAGTTTTCAAGTTTACAATCAGTTAGATTGATTAAAACAATTACATACGCTTTACTTTTCCCTCAAGAAATGGTTTTAAAGATAAGCATAAAGTTAAATATAAAACTCAATGGTTTTATCTGACGTGTAACTTAGATCCACATTTCTCATAAATAAAATTGTCTCTCGGTAGACTGGTGTTGGGGTTTCTCTGTAGTCTTTTCTCTTAGGTTTCTCTATGAACTGTGTTGTCAGTTTACTATGTAAACTGTCTGTCAGGTTACTATGTGAGTTGTGTTGTCGGTTTACTCTGTAAACTGTCTTTCAGTGATCATTGTGCTAATACACTTTCGGTGATCTCTACAATTTTCTATTTTGGTGACCTCTTTTTGCTATCACTCGGTGATCATGTTACTGACAGTTCAAAAATTATTTCCTTTGTATACTATTGACAAAATATGATCATCAATACACTCTAATACCCCTAGAATAACAGGCTTGGAATGAACCTTTGTTTATCATATTTGGGAATTAAAGAAGTAGTAGGGATGTTCTCTTCACCTTTTAGATTAATCAAACTCCTTGACCTACCTATTCATTTCATTTCTTGCTTTCCATGAACATGCTAGAACTTTAGTAGGCCTGCCTCCTGAGATTTGCCTTTTCGAGGATGGTGAGAGGGAATGACCCAAAGTGGGAAACAAGATTAATATAGTCTATTCCACCCACTTCAAAAGAAAAAACCTCATTTAAGTTGAAAAACTTAGAGGGAAAAAATATCAAATGCCTGGACTTGTACGCGTAATATCCTAAATTGCACATTGCGACTACGTAGCCCTTGTATGATTCATTTGATCTTTTTGTGTGGAATTATAATTAAAACCTAATTAAATTAACAATTATTACCTTTCTAGAGCCAATTTAAAAGCCAAAATTGACAGTAGGTAGCTTTCTTGGAAGATTTTATTGTGAAACCCTGTGGAAATGACCGAGAATATACACTTTGTGTTTGGGGATTAGGGTTTAAGATCAGGGTTTTTGTGGTTACTATGGTTGATAATTTATGTTTACAAACAAAGAACATACATTGAGATCTGATAGCTAATTAAAGATTTTAAAAAAAATCAACTGATGACCAAAATAGTGACATATCAGTTTCCCATATATCTTGTGCCACATATGAGAAGTGCTGAAACACTTTTAAACAATCTTGTGTCACATTTAAGAAAAATGTTAACACTTTTCAAAATAAAAGTGACGTGTATCAAAAACCTTTTTCCGCTTTTAAGCTATCAAGTGATGTGCCTAAATAGTCAACTAGCGCATACCTATTTTTCAGTGAGCATGTGTAAAGCATTTTGTAGCATGTACCAAGTCTGTTTTGACATGTACAGACTAAAACCTCAAAACAGTGAGTATTTCCCGAGTCTGTTACTGAATTTTGAGGACATTTTTGGATACCCTTTATGAAATACTTCCTTTCTTGATTAGAGGTTGAATCAAATCCTCCAGGGTATCAAGAAAAATTTAAGAGGATTATTGATCAAGAGGGCATTATTTTCAAAATTTTGAATTCTTGTTAAAGTCAGTTTTCACCAAATCTTATCACACCAAGATAGCCTTACAGGAAGACAAAAGTTACATTAGACAAGAGATACCCTATTTGGAAGAAACTCACTACAACTTATTTCAAGAAGAATTGGAACCGGAAATGATGACATTTCCCTATGGATAAACTTATCCTAACCTCATTAATAATGTTAATGAAGCCAACAATTCTCATAATGGAAACTGTGATGGTGGAAACAATAATGGGAATAAAAATGGAAACCATGAGGGAAGAAATGCTACTAATAATGATGGAAACAATAGAAAAGATAGAGGAAATAGAGACCATCAAGATGAAGAGGCCGCCAAAGAAAGAGTAAATGAATCGGATCAAAATCCCTTTTTCATTAAGTTTGTGGAAAAACTTTTATAAAGAGATAGGGAGAAATATTTCTTTGACCTAGCTCAAGAAGGAGTAAAGCTCCCCCATGATTATGACATCTCTACTTTAATGATGAATGAGGAAGAATAAAATCCAATGGCAATAATGAATAAACAATTCAAGATTTTCCAAATGTAGTTGGATAACATGAAGAAAATGGTGGCTCCAAAATAATTTTCAATTTAAGCTATATGCCCATTTCCATTCGATAAAATTTTAATTATGGTACTATTCCCTCCTAATGTGGCCTTTCCAAAATATGATAAATATGAGGGGGAATCCAACCCACAAGATCATCTAAGGGAATTTTGTGCATTAAGCTCGGAATTTATTCATGATACCACCTATTTAATGTGATAATTTCCAAGAAGCCTTGAAGGGCCAGCAATGGAGTGGTTCTCAAAATTACCCTCAGGCATTATAACATTTCAAGAGTTAGCATCCAAGTTTGTAACTCATTACTCTTATAAAATCAAATATGAAGTCACCGTGATAAACTTGTGTAACACCAAAAAATGATAAGGAGAAGCATTCTTGATTTTCATACAAAGGTGGAGAGAGGTGTTTGTTCAATATCCTAGGAGTGTGCTATAAAAAGAAAAGATGGACATATTTATGAATATCTTGAATAGAAAAATGAACTATTGAATATGAATCCAATGTCCACCTACCTTTGAAAACGTTATTGAAAACAAGGTTACAATAGAGAAATTCTTAGTAAAAAGTGAGGGGATAAATCTTTATAAGGAAAATAAAGGTTTTCCTAACAATCACAACAATTCCAACAATAATCGGGCCCATACTAATAACAATAGATTTTGGTCAAAGAACACTAATAAGGTCTTTGTTAATGATGGAGTTTTTGAACCAAACAACCTTAAAGATACCCCATTTAATCTCACAAGAGGTTCTAACCAAGCTAATAATGTCAACCAATCAACAAAGATTCATTCAATAACAATAAGTTTTGCAAATAATCAAGATGATAACAAACCAAAACCTTTCTTTTCTCCATCACCAAGAAGTAATTTCACACCCTTGGATGAGCCTCTTGAAAATTCTTTGAGGACTCTTATTGCCAATAAGATTATTGTTCTATCGAAATCAAGGCCCCATGAACCACAAATCAAACCCTCTTGGTGTAATGATGCCCATCATTGTGAATACCATCGAAATGAGGGACACAAAATAAAGAAGTGCATGAGATTGAAACACGTGGTCCAAGATTTTATAGATAATGGTGAAATTAAAGTGGAAGGACCTTAAAATAACGAAGATCATATGATATTCAAAATTCCTTTCTTCGATCATGACAAGGGTGAATCTTCAAATGCTAACAAAATCAACAAAAGAGGTAATCATAAGGTCAATTTTTCTCACACCTATGACAATGTTATCAATTCATTATCGGGACATGAAAATACTATCAATGTCATTTTAGTAAAGACAAATCATCAGAAGAGACTTCTAATGTTGTGACTAAGGGGAAAGATTTCAAGGTAACATTACAAGGAGCTACCCCTAAAAACACTTGTCCTAATAAATCATCTTCCTCTTCAAGATAATATAACCTTGTGGATCAACTTCAAAAGACACGAGCATAAATTAAATTTCAATTCTTGAATTACTGAAACCTTCACCCAATCATAAAGAAATTTTGGAAAAGGCTCTTGTTGAGACCACTGTTCCTGATAACTTATAAGTTGATAGATTCCAAAAAATGGTTGAACATCTTATTGCACCTCATTTCCTATCTTTTTTTTAACATGATGATATGTCCATCAATCATTCCCAAAATCTCCTGCTGCATATAGAAGTTTTGATACACGAGCACCATATCAAATGATTCCTCATTGATGGTGGAGCTAGTTTGAACATTTGTAGCTTGAGTCTAGTGAAAGCCCTAGGATTTTCCAGAGATTTTTTTGATCCAAAGAAGAATATTACCATTAAGGCTTATGATGATGAAGAAAGATCTTCCAAAGGATTGGTGGTTCTACCCAATAGAGTTGGTTTGACTCAAAAAGATATCATTTTCCAAGTCCTTGATATGAAATTGACATACAACAACTTGCTAGGAAGGCCATGGATTCATGAAATGCAAGCGGTGCCTTCAAATTACCACCAATGTATAAAGTTCTCATTCATGGGTGAAGAAATCACAATAAGTGGAGACTCAAATCTCTTCCAATATTCTAACATTGTCAAAACTGTGAATGAGTTATTTATTCCACATAATAGTGAAGGGGCTACATCAAGTAATTCTAATGAGGAGATTAAATAAAAGGTTCCTAGATCAAGTTTGATTGCCAACTCAAGCCAATAAAAAAATAACTCACCTACTTTGACTAAGGGCAAAGAGCAGGTTAGTTTTGTTGATGAAGGCACAAAGAATACTAATTCAAGTGTTTCACAGAAAAATGAGGAAAATTCAAAATCCTCTATGGTTGAAAACAAAGGTGTCCAGGAAACACACTCACAAAATATGGACAATTTAATGAATAATTTTGAAAAATAATTCAAAATTAAACAAAAAGGGGTAGGGGAATACTCTATCTTATTGTTTGATTTACCTACTTCCCCTAAATCACATGGGAATCCATCTAGCGCTGATTCGACTTAAAAATACAATGCACATTTTCTGTGAGCTAGGGACTCCTCATCTATGGAGGAAGAGGACAATGATGTTTTGAAATGGCTTTACAAAGATTATGAGGCCTCAAGTTATCATACAGAAAGGGTCCAAAATGTTAGCATCCAAGCACACAATTATGGTAAGGGTTACCAAATTATGGAAAAAATGGGGTATAAAGAATGAGGACCTTTGGGAACAAGGAATAAAGAGTTTTTAGAACCTATAAAAACACCATGGAGGTCTAGCAAGGAAAAATCTGGGATAGAGTATCATGAATAAGGAAATGGTCAAAATAACTCCAATAAATCCTATGAACACATCCACATGGTAGATTGAGAAAGTGAAGATGATTCTGAAAAATATGAATGGGATTCATTATTTGAGGCCTCTTATCATGAAAAAAAGGTGTATGTGACTCATACCGATGCTCCCATATCTAGGGAACCTAAATAGTCAATTTTTTATCAAGGATCGAGTTCCAATCAAGGGCCTAACATTCAAAATTCAAGGGAAGTATCAAATTGAACTCATTGGGTGGGTGAACCATGGGTACCTTCATGGATAGGAGAATATAATGTTAGGTTTAACCCATGATATTTTTATTCTCATGAAACTCAAGAGGACTCGAGTGGAGAGAGTTTTGATCCCAATTCTATGGAAGACCTTAAGCAAGCGCATGTCATAGACTTGAATGATACAATGTATGAACCTCACAATGAATTCATGTCCTTAAACCCTATGAATGCAACCTTACATAATGAACCTTTTTCCCTTCTGCATCCCTAGCTAATTGATTGTGATTTAATTGAGCCAAATGATATACTTTCCTTCCCAAATGAAAACTCAGTAACCTTATACCTAAATGCGGTTGAACCCTCTTCCATCAACAAATTTGGTCAAAGAAGAACAATGAAGGCAAGTGAATAATCTCTTAGCCTAAAATAAAAGAGAAAAATAAATTTAAAAAATCAAGTGGTCTAGTGGTGAAAACCATAATGTGGTAGTGTTAGACCCAAAAAAAAAGTAAAAATAAACGACGTTTCTGAAGGTGAAAAACCAACTCTGACACCTATGGAAGAGAGATTGGATACTCTACCACAACATGATGCAGAAAGGTCCATATTGATTGAACCCACAGATAAGGTTAACATTAGCACTGAATTAGAACCAAAGATCATACACTTTGCAGATTCATTGACTCCAGCAGAAAGACAAGACTTCATCAAATTCTTCAAAGAAAAACAAGTCAATTTTTCATGGTATTATGTGGATATGCTAGGGATAGATCCAAGTTTCATTATGCATCACTTAAATGTAAGGCCAGGGGCTGAGATAGTTAAGAAAATGTTAAGGAAAATGCATCCTCACATAGCCTTGTTAGTCAAATCAGAATTGGATAAGTTATTAAAGGTCAGTTTCATAAGAGTTATTATATACGCCGAATGGATTTCAAACATTGTACTAGTTTCAAAACATGATAAGTCAATCAGAGTGTGCATAGATTTCTGAGATCTTAATTTAGCATGCCCAAAAGATGATTTTCCACTACCAAGAATTGAAGTTATAGTTGATTTAACAGTAGGATACTCTATGTTTTCTCTCATGGATGGTTTTAGTGGGTATAATAAAATCAAGATAGCTCCGGAGGATCAAGAAAAGATAGATTTTACATGTTTTTGGGGTACCTTTATTTGGAATGTCATGCCCTCTGGCCTTAAAAATGCTAGAGCAACTTATCAAAGGGCTATGACCATAATCCTTCATGACATGATGCACAAGTTTCTAGAAGACTATGGATGACATCTTGGCTAAATAATTTGCAAGGAAATATCACCTACCAATTTTGGAGAATATTTTCACAAGGCTAGAGCAATTCAAATTAAGGCTAAATCCCAAAAAGTGTGCATTTGGGGTATAATCTGGAAAACTGTTGGGCTACATAGTATCTGCAAAAGGCATAGAAGTAGACCCCAAAAAGGTCCAAGATATTATGGAGATAGAAGCACCAAGAAAAATAAGCCAAATGAGGTCACTTCAAGGAAGGCTGCAATCCATACGAAGATTCATATCCCGATTTTCCAAAAAGTGTCATTCCTTTACTCAACTTCTACACAAGGATATAATGTTCAAATGGGAAAAGTACTGTGAGGAATCCTTTTAATTATTAAATAAATACTTGATAAACCCACCCATACTAATGCAACCTATTAAAGTCAAGCCATTATTCTTATATATTTCAGCAATGGATCACTCTCTAGGGGTATTACTGGCTCAAGAAGATGAAAATGGAAAAGAAAAGGCAATTTATTACCTCAGTAGGACCCTGGTTAAGTATGAGCTAAATTATAGTTTCAATGAAAGATTATGCCTAGAAGTAGTTTTTGCTTCACAAAAACTACGTCATTACATGTTGGCACACAAGGTTCAGCTCACATCTAATATTGACCCTCTAAAATATCTCCTTAGCAAAATAGCTCTAACATGGAGATTGGCAAAATGGGTCATGGTGTTGACTGAATTTGACATAGAGTATGTGGATAGGAAAATTTATAGCTGATCAATTGGCGGAGGCTCCTATAATTGATAATTATCTTATTCAAGTTGAGTTCCCAAATTCAGAAATAATCAATATTGCGGCTAAAACATGGATGCTCTACTTTAATAGATCTTATACACAACATGGATCGGGGGCAGGAATTCTATCTGTTACACCCCAAGGATATACAATTCCAAAATAATATAAACTTATCTTTCCATGCACCAATAATATTGCAGAATATGAAGTCTTGGTTATAGGCATCAAAATGGCCTTATAATGGAAAGTAATTAAATTACAAGTTTATGGTGATTTTCAACATGTCATAAATTAAATAAATAATGAATATCAAACAAAAGATGACAATTTGATGACTTATAAGAGGATGATAGATGACTGGAAAAAAATATTTTGTCTTAATTAGTTTTGAGAAAATACCAAGAGATAGGAATAGAGTAGCAAATTTCATGGCCACTTTAGCTTCTCTCTTGTAGTTACCAAAACAAAATGCTAGATACGAATTCTTGGTGGAAGATTTGGTAAAACCCGCATTTGACCTTCCCAATTTCCATATCATTTTTTTATTAATTGGACATGACTCTCCATGGTATGGACCTATAATTACCTATCTAAAAGGCCAAACATTACCCTTGGACCAATCTCAAAACCAAAAAATACATTTTATACGCCAAGCTTCCCAGTAGACCATCATTTCTGACACATTGTATCGTAAGAGTCTTGATAGAACGCTTCTTAGGTGTCTAGAGGATGATGAATTGAAAATTGATTTACAAGATGTTCATGAGGGAATCTATGGGTCTCATTCAAGTGGGTTAAACTTAGCTAATAAAATCCTTCAGATACTTTTGGCCAACTCTAGAGAAATATGCTTGTCAGTTTGTAAAAATATGTCAGAATTGCCAATATCATGGAGATATGATTCGTGTACCAGCACAAGAGTTACACCCAATGAACACACCTTGGTCCTTTTATCAATGGGGGTTTTATTTAATTGGGATGATTTACCCACCTTAATCCAATGTTCATAATTACATCATAACTACTATAGAATATTTCACCAAATGGGTAGAAGTTATGTCTTTGTCAACTACAAAGGGGAAAAAAATTTCAATATTTATCCTAAATCAAATCATTTTTAGATATGGCATTCCTCATGCTATAATAACCAATAATGGAAAATAGTATAAAAATAAGGATGTGGATTAACTATGTGAAAAATTTTATATTATACATTATTCCTCTTCAATCTATTATCCTTAAGGGAATGGTCAAGAAGAAACAACAAACAAGAACATCCTTAAGATTTTGAAGAGAGTAGTTGATAATTCAGGATGGAATTTTCATGTACAACTAAACCTGACATTATGGGCATATAGAACAAACATAAGAACACCAACTGGTGCAACACCTTTTTCATTGTTTTATGGAGCATAGGCCATTTTACCTTTATAAGTTGAAATTCCATCTTTAAGAGTCTCCTTACAGTGTTTGGTGATAGATGAGGATTATAGGGTTGCTAGACTCCAATAACTTGAGTTACTAGAAGAACACCAAACACAGACATATGGACATCTCAAGGTGTATCAAAATAGAATGTCAAGGAACTACAATAAGAAGATAAAACCTAGAGTATTTCAAATTGCTGATTTAGTGTTGAGAGAGAACCCTAAGAATCAAGCAGATAGAGAGAAGATAGGAAAATAGGAAACAAACTATTTGGGAACCTTGATTATCACATCTTCCTTTGGAATGGGGACATACAAGCTAGCTGATTGCGATGGAGATGAGTTGCAAGAACATGTCAATAGCATTCACTTAAAGATTTTTTATACCTAACTCAAATGAAAGTGTATAGGATGAATAAGTCTCAGACGCAAGAGTATCAAATGAAAGAAAGCATCATTCTTTATACAATGAAAAGAAATCCTTAAAAAGTCTAAAAAACAATGAAAAGAGTTCGTGAAGAAATTCTAAAAAAAATAGTGGAAAATGGAGCATGAAGAAAGAAAAAATATTTGAATATGTATCCTGAAATAAATTGTTATCTTGGTGAAAACCTGGCAAATAGGCACTTTGGTAATAAAAAATAAAAATAAAAATAGAAAAAAAGATAAAAAGTGCCTTGGTGAAAACCTAGCAATAGGCGCCTTGGTAGCAAAAAAAGAAAAAAAAAAGTGAAAAAGTGCAATAAATTCAAATGGTGAAAACCTGGTAAACAAGCACTATTTGACCCTTAAGTCTTGCCTAGTTGCATTGTAAATCATCATTTTTCTGCCACCATTGTATATATCCTTGCATCTATCATTTGTGCATAGTCATAATAAAGTCTCTAAGCTACATTGGCATACACCAAGCTTTTGTCATTCTTTGGAAATTTTTCCTAAGTCCAACATCTCCCTATCCAACTGGGGGCATTAATCCAAATCAAAAAATTCAACAAGTAGGCACCAATTTACATGAATCAATGCATCAAACCATGGAACTTGATCTTTGACCTTGGATTCCTCTTTCTTTCCACATTAATCCTTGACCTTCATTGACTTATTATTATCAGGATTAAAAGAAAATCAAAAGATAAAAATCGATGAAATTCTATTTGAAATATGGATACAACAATAATACTAAGGTTTTAATGGATTACTTGATTTTTGAGTCATGTCTTTCTATCTTGTCAATGATGTTTTGACTAGATCAATAATGATGAAATCATGGCATTTTTCTTGATTTCTACGTGATTGTTTGTAAGGTTAGTTCATTGAAGTATGTAACCTTGTCTAAGGACATAATTATCAAAGAATCATCAAGGACATTTGCATATGAAAGGGGTTAATTCTCTATCTATTTACACAAAAGGATACCTTGGTCATTTAGATTTATCATATCTTAATGCAAACATCCACTTGCAACATTGAATCTTATAAAAGCAGTATTCATACTCCCATAGTTTTGAAGTCCAACTACTAAGGTTTGTATCAATTTCATGATCAAAATCTGAAAATAGTAGTATTCATATCATCATGGTTTGTTAATCTCACCAGTGTTGATTGTACATGCTAGAGATACATGAAAGCTCAATGATGAAAAATAATGTATGCCTTTCAAAGCGAGAGTTACTTGCATTCATATAGAGTAATTTGCATAAGGGATTTCCTTAGTTAGGAAGTGACTTCATCAAAAGGTTGACATCATTAAATTCACTTTTAAACCTAGTATGTTGGAATTTAATCAAAAATATTGTATATCATTACTCATTAATCATTATTCATTATTTATAAGGATCATTAAGCGTTAATCATTAATCATTAAGAATTCATTCATTAAAGTGCATTCATTTTGAAATTCATTTAAGATGCATTTCATTAAGTCATATTGCATACAAAAATTCAATAAAAATATAAATTACAATGCATTTATCAATTAGTTACATTGCATAGCATTGCATCAATCCATCATCAAAACCATTAAGTGCATTAAGTAAAAGAATCATCATATATTATGCATCCATCTAAAGTATGTCATACATAAGAAAATTCATCTATAGCATGTATAAAGTAAATGCATATCAATCTTATAGAAGTGCATCCATGTATCATCAAAAGCTAAAATTCCAACATATGATGACATCATAAAGAGAACATGGAATCAAAAGTAGGAAAGTCTATCATAAGATGATCCAATGTCCATCAAATTTCTATCAATGTACATCAAAAAAGATACAACATCAAATATGGATCAAATGAGACACATCGTGGTGCATAATCATAAAAATATGGAATAATAACAATCTAAACTAGGGGCACCATCTGTACCATGTGCACCATCTCTCCCATCTATCTCACATGTACTACTTGGATTTGTCTGAAGGAACTGGATAGTAGTAGTTATACTAGGCTGATGTGCCATAGAAGCCATGAAACTCTACATCATAGTATTAAACCGATCCATCTGGCTGCTAATCAATGTCACGCTAGCCTGTAGAGTCCTGACATTCTGAGTAAGAGTATATGGTACCTGTGGAACTATTGGAACCTAAGATACAACTAGAATCTGAGGATACACTAGTTGTGGAGCCACTGGAACCTATGGAAAAATTGGAATCTAAGGAACCTTCCTAGCCTGAGCTATATGTACATGTATGGCTACTCTCTGCCTCCGCTAACCCCAAACTGCTAGTTCAACCCAAGGAGGAGCTCTACCACTATCTCTTCCACCCACTCTTCCACCTCTCATATGTTCTGCACCTCTCATCCTCAATCTACCACCACCTCTCTAAGGACTAATACCCACACCACCTTCACCTACACCTCCAACTCTTCTCTGCACTCTTTGTCTTTGTGGTCCACCATCTCTCCTACCACCACCTCCTAGATCATCATTATCATCACTATCTGAGCACTCATCAATATCAAGAATCCGCTAAGCAAGATTTATATATCAAGGGGAAAGGTGTTGAATAAACCAATGTGTATAATTGGTTGTCATGCATGTTGTCATTCCTGCATCAACTACATGATCTCTCATATCCCATGCAAGATGCAGCATCCTAAATATGTCATCAAACACATAGCAGTAGTCTACATGTGGTCCCCACATGGATATCCCTGCATGTATTTGTTCATATAAAGCCAAACCCTATATTACTCCCTGGACTCGACCAAAATGTTGTAGAACTCGGTGGAAGAAAAATCTCTCAACAATCAGAGGAGTCCTACCTATCATCCATCGAGGCATAAACATATATGGTAACTCCATATCATCCTCTTGCCAGGCCTCACATTAAAGGTACGATCACCACACAACTTGATCCATGTTATCTAGCATATGACGCCAGTAATCCATCTTGCATAGATGAGGTTGGACAATCACTCCCTCGTATAGGTAACCATAAGGCCATCTGGGATAGCAATGGGTCTTGTCACAGGAATATGCTCCCATGTCTATAACTATAATAAAACTACACCTGTAGAAAGTGTAGCACCCTGTCGGTAAACAACATGGTGTAACTCATGGTATAACTGAGCAAGTATGAAAGATCCCCAGTCAAATCTATTGGGGTCCACATTCATGTCCTCCAATATCCTACCCCATCCAACTGCAAATCCATGCCCTTGGTGATCATGGAGAAGGAATCCGTCAATCAATGATCCCAATACTATAAGAAGTAGAGGAAATGAAACAAATTGTGCCCAGGGAACACTCTCATCACCAATCATCACATCACTGAAGATGTGTTTGCACATTGCACCATCATAAACCTGATCATAGTATACATTATCACCCCATGTAAGAATCATCAACAACCTATACGCATCCTTAGCTATGATTGTCAACTCACCCATTAAAAAATAGAAGGTATTATGGTATGAGTGCCAGGGCTTAGCCATAGTGGTCAGTAAACCATGGTTCACCTAGAACCGAGGCATCTCGAATAGGAAAGACAATACACATCGACCAATAACTCGCTTCTCCTGGGGAGATAACTCGTCAACCATATCAAGGGGCCATGGCGGAAATCCAAGAATGTATAATCTACGGAACCAAACGTGTTTTGAAATCAAGTGCAATCACATTAGTAGCATCATCTAAATGGATCATTATAATTCAATCAAGCTATCCTATCATCCTATCACTCATCTAATCCACATCAAATTTTTCCTAACTCTATATTATGAGGACATAAAAACATCAATTATCCTATCAACCTATCAGGACTGACATCATATAACATTTATCAAAATGATTGAGCTAACATCAAAAAAATTATTTTTCATCACCACATCAGGCCATATTAATAAATCAACCAATCATACTTATCGACGAATAACATAACATGCCTACTCAGGTTAAAATTCAAAAAATTATCCTACGCATAATTTTATCCCATCCTACATGTAGCAAGGTGTATGCATCATTTTAACAGCTAGTACGTGCTATTACACATATCATACGCTCTACAATAGCTTGTACATGCCATTTTTTCTAACCCACACTATTCAAATTCACCCTACGTGCTAGAAGAAACATCATTTTGCATTGGGGTTGAGTGTGCGCTACTCAATCTGTAGTACACGCTAAAACCTAACTAGGGCACTCATTTATATGTGCTATTTTACAATAACCTATACGTTATTTTAATTTGCGAATGCGTTAAAATAAAGTTATATGTGCTATTTCATTTCATTCTATGTGTTGCTTCATGACAAATTAAAAAAACCTAATATCTTAACACTCAAATCTATGCTCACGAATCAGGACCACCATCGCAATCAACTCACTAAGTAATTTCAGAGCTCAAGAGGGTAAATGGTGAAAATGATTGATGAAAATGACCCTTTTACCCTTATATATACTCTTTTGACCTAAAGGGAGGGTATTTTTACCCCTTATTTTTATCAAAAGGTTAAAATTTCATCAACGGGGCATCATCAAACATTTCATTATCGGAAATCAAATCAAATTTGAGGTCTATCACACACATTTTTATCAAAAATTTATTAAATCAATTTTGACTTCATTTCTGAGGTGGAAAGATATTATTTGAGCAAGAAATCAACAAGGAAAATAAGGGGCATCAAAATATCAAAATCATCATCAGTGGGAATCTCAATCAAGTTGTTTTTCAAATCATGGCATCATATCAGGAAATTTTTCTTCATCAAAATCAATGGTATCAGTGAATTAGTCATCAAGATCACATTGGACTTCAGTTAATCAAACATCAAACATTATTTGAACCAACGTGCTTCACACATTGATTCAAAGAGGGGCATTTTTAGACACCTAAAATTGGTCTATAAAAATCAAGCAAAGGGAAAAGAGAGCAATCAAGAAAAAATCATGAATTAATTGAAAATCAAAGCTATTGGATTAATTAAATAAAAAATATCAAATAATTGTGCAATTGATTTTAATCAATTAATTGTATAGTTTAAATCAAATTAAATCCATCTCATTCAAGGGTAGACATGGCTAAAATAAATCAATTAAATTAATTAATTACTTCTTATTATTCTCACCCACCACATGGGACAAAATGAAAAATATTGATGAACACAGAGGGAGGACAAGAGCAAGCATCTCAGAGGGAGTAAAGACAAAGTAGAGATATTAGAGTATGTCATCATCAATTGACAGTGTTGTCATCAATACCAAAGAGGGAGATTATTACTCAACTGATGGTGATGAAGACCGAGATCAGAGGTATACAAGATTGTAGAAAGGATTAAATCAGCTATTATTTTTTCATTGCTGTCAAGCAATTGATTCCTGGTTCATATTAAGTTTCTATATCTTTTGGAGTGTGATTTAAATGGGAAGTTAATACATATCAGACAATGATAAGATTATATTGGTATAGTTGTGTTCTACTTTACATTTGATGTTATCAAGATGATAAAGGGAACATTTAAGCTACTGAGCAGGATGAAATCTGTCAGTAAAGGGAAGTGTATGTCAGTAAGAGACATGTATGTAAAGGACACCAAGACACCAAGAAATCGAGAGAAATCCAAGACACTGAGTACATAAAATTTGGTTACCGACCATGGAACAAGGATCAGATCGAAATTTGATACAAAGCCATAGTGATCTGGAAGATTCCAAGGACAAAGAAGCAGTTAGTTACTGTGTTTATGGAATCCTTCAATCTGTTGGGAGCAAACTCAAACATGCAAACATTAGCGGGTTAACACATATATCATTTCAAAGAAACATGTAAGAGATCAAAGCAAACAACAAGAATACCAAATAACATCGGATTAAGCTAAAAATGAGTAAATGAAGCACCCTATTCTACTCATTTTGATTTT
>MU225022.1:4038111-4059648 GCA_018584345.1 Thuja plicata | reverse complement strand
TTAATATTGAGTAGCTCAATATTTCAAATGAGGAGACAAAGTTGTAAGAAAGAATTTAAGAGGAATGGGTACCCCTTTTTGGAGAGAATTTCCCCATGTGGGTGAGCATTCCATTATCCTTAAAAATGTTAGGAATCACCCGTTAAACATGATTTAGAGGAGAGTTAGGTGTGGAAGCATGCTTAAGAAATGAGGTGATGGGAGTAGGGTAGGAATTGGGTAGGTTGTAGGGTAGGATTAATAGGTTCCTAGCTAGGGTTTAGATTTGAACAAATCATAGCTTAGAAGAATTAGGAAAATCGAGGACTTTAATAAATATATATTTATTAAAAGGGGATTTTGTGGAGGCAAATTTATTTAAATAAAATACATTAGAATAGTGTTTAAACTATTGATAAATGAAACTATTTAATTGATTGAATTAAATAGTTAGAGGAATAAGAGGGAAATTAATATTAATAATAATATTAATATTTTTGGATGTCTACATTTTGCCTCTCTTTGACGTAGCATCGCAAGTGACGTTTCGTCAAAGACAAGAAAAATAAGTTATTGACTTCATTAACAGAAGTTACCATTGGTATACTCTTTGATTGATATAGGGTTGTGCCCCCTCGAGAAAAGGACACAATAAAGACAATGGTGTGGGATTTTATTGAAAAGGACGCAATAGGAGAGAGGAAAGGAGGGAGGGAATAAATAGAATCCTTCTAAAATGCAATTAACAATGCAGCTAAGAATGTGAATGCAAATGAAACTAAATGTAGCTAATTATGCATTGGGATCCATTTGTGTGAAAAACATGGAGAGCACATCTGATTTTAATATTGCAAGAGGAGGTAAGCATCAGGTATTAGAAAACACAGATGAAAAGATTACTTTGCAGGGACTAGACTCTCAAACAAAGCACACTACAAAAGACACATGTATTAGTATCGACCCGTCACCACGCACCAAGATATAGAAGATCGAGGTAGTGAGGAGTAGGTGTGAACTGACACAAAAAGAGAAAATCATTAAAGATGGCCTCATGACCAAGCAGTCATTCGGTCCAAAGTTCTTGCCATGAACAGGATGGATTGATAAAAGAACTGATATGCCGATGCCGGAAGGATAAATCTTGACGGGCAAGGATTTGATGTGATTGGATTTGTTGGAAAAACATTCACTGTCAAAAGCTATGAACAGGATGAAGCACAAGGACAGTCAGTTGCTAAAGTGATTTGGTTAAAAATAGTGTTGCAGTTGCACGAGTCGAACCATGTCTAAAATCGAAGATCAGGGACAATGCGGGAAGAAGGAATTGTTTATTGCATGATTTTGGAGTTTATGTATTTTTTGGAATTTTTGAAATTTTTTTATTTTTTTATTGATTTTTTTGATTTGCAAATGTTTTTGGTGAAGTTAATGCGTGTTGAGGCTTATACAACAGGACAACAAGAATAGCTACCACAACCTAAACATGTTTGGTGTTAGTGGCTCCATCTATGACCACGTTCTTGTTCTTATTCCAGTATCGTGATCGGTTGTTGTTATGTTTATCAGGCTAGGATTCTTTGTAGTGTTTAATCATACCTTCCTCTACAAGGCCTCGTTCAAGGTCCATACCTTTGATCCTGATATTGTGATAAGTTTGTATAAAATTCATGCGCATGTGATAAACAAGCTTAGGATGAAGGTTGTTAATGAAAATCTTGATAAGATGTTGTTCCAGGGGTTGGTAAGACAACCTTGTGGTAAGTCCTTGTCAGCGTTGAAGATAATCAGCCAAGCTCTCTCCTACCTTTTGTTTGGAATTACATAGGTCAAGGAGTGAGAGTTCATTTTCAACGTTATGCGCATATTGGGCTACAAACTTTTTGGATAACTCTGCGAAATTAGAGACTGTGTCATAAGGGATTTTGTAAAACCACTCAAGAGTGGTGCCTCCCAAGCTTTTTGGAAATAGTCTCATGAGAAATTTATCACTGTAGGCCACTTCTTGGAATGTCATGTAGAATTATTTTATGTGACTCATAGGATCACCCTTCCCCTGATATTTTTCAAATTTTGGGGTCTCAAAGTGTTTGGGAAAGGGTACAGCAGTGATGGATCTATCAAATGGATATGGACATACTTCTTTGAACTTGAATGTTTTGGCTTTTGTCCCATCTTTTGGCTCTTTGAGAGCATTCTTTATTTCCTCCCATTCAGGATTGATTTGCAGTGGGGGATTGTTGATTGTAATCATAGGATTCCCTTGTGCCTGATATGGATCGAATCGTGAATATGGGGGGTTTTGTGGGGGATATTGTGGTGTTTGGTAGAGTGGTGGTTGGTCACTGTATACAGGTTGCAGTGGTGGAAGCTGGGGTTGAGTGGAATACTGCAACGGAGGAGGTGTTGGCGTCTGATAAGATTGCTGCAACTCTTGGAAATATGTTTGTATTTGTTGCGGCGTGGGATATGCCAGATGAGCTTGTTGCACACCCACATAGGTGCTTTGTGCCGGAACGCCCCCAGTGAGAACTTTTTGTGGAGGGGGAATTGTTTGTGCTACAGCGGAAGATGGCATGGCTATGTAACTGGTGGGATGATTTGGTTATTGTTGCATGGGTTGGGTAAAGGGACTAATAAACTATTGCATTGGTTGTGCCACGAAGGCATTTGGCCCCTGCATTTGTGGTTGCAGTTGTTTTGTGGTTTGAAGAGTAGGTTGTGCAGCTGCAAAGGAGTTGATTGGTTGTTGTTGCGCTTGGGATGGGTTGTTGTTGGTGCTACTGAATATGTTGTTGCTATTGGATGGGTTGTTGCTGGATAGGTTGCAGCTGAACATGTTGTTGTTGTTGGATGGGTTGTTATTGGATAGGTTGATGTTGTTGGATAGGTTGGATGGGAATTTGGGGTATGGCGAAGGGATTTGTGGATGGTTGCAATATAGGAGGATTTGGGTTTAACAATGTTTGGGGTGGAACCATTGACAATCGTTGTGGTTGTGTTGCTGGTGGAGCAGGAAAGGAGGAACCTTGCAAAAATAAGGGTTGGTTATATACGTTGGTAGGTGGCATACCTATGGTAAAAAAAGGTGGAATAGGCATGGATACTTGGGTGCTTTGATGTTGTGAACTGGTTGTGGCACTTTGAGTAGGTTGAGTTGGAATAGATGGAATGGTGACTTGTTGTGTGCTAACTGGTGGTGGTGGTGGAAAGTTTTCAATGAATGTTGGGATCGCTTGTGAAGGAGGAGCAGCAGTGGCTTGCAGAGGTGTTTGCATAGTGACGGGGGGTATTGTTTGTGGTGCTGATATGGCATCAAGAGGCGGGACTTCTGAGGTAGGTGTAGGTGTTGTGTGTATGATGGAAGGTGGAATGGACGGATGAACTACTTGTGCAAGAATGGTTCCCACTTCTAGGGCTCATTGAAATGGATCAAAAACTTTGTTTCTAGTGGGATAAGGATGTTCCCCTGGAGGTGCCATAGGTCGTGTAACAAGTGTGGGTATAATCCAAGGTGGACGTTGAAGTCCTTGTTGTTGGATGTCCAAGAGTACCTGGTTGTTGTTACGTCCACTCATGGTGTTTACCATGTGGAAAAGTGTTGGATGATTGATAAAATTTTCCACAGCACTTAGAGTGGGAATTTCATTAGTGTCTACCGAGATATGTTCAACTTGATCATTGGGCTGAGGTGCATAAGTGACCATGGTGTTAGTGTTCTCAGTCGTAGGATTAGATGAACTAGCGACTACATTAGGATCCATGTTCTTCCTGTTCTTAGTGGCTCATGTGATAGGTGGTATCAAATTATTATCCTAAAGGAATATGAGATGCAAGGTGTATACAAGGATGCACCTAGGAAACTAAGGATGATGACACTAGGATTAGGATGTGCTTAGGATGATGGATGCGCTCCTATGGATTAAGGATGGCTTAATGTATGCAAGGATCAAGGGTTTCTTTCCCTAGCGTAGGATCAAGTGGATGTGATTATCTACCTAAGACAGACTTGTGGTTTTCGGTGGACGAGATTCTTTGTTAATGCAAACCAAACTTTTGATCAAGGTGATAAGGTTGCAAAAGACAAAAAGGATTATCCAAAAAAAATGCTTAGTTTAAGGACCTTCAATGGATGGGGTTTGATTAAGATGTAGGTTCTAGCAACTCAAAAGGAGTATGCAATACCTAGGCAAGGTGTATGATCAAAGATATTTTGGATGATGATTAGGATGATGCTAGGTTGATTAGGATTGATTTGGTTGATGCAAGATCATGCTAGGATGTGTGTGTGATGTGTTCCTAAATATGGAAACCTAAGGGAGGCCCTAAAATTCAAGCTAAATGAGCCTAAGAAGAGGAGGAACTTATGTTTGTTGTGATAAACTGACTAGTCATATTGTTCAAATCCAACAAAAGTGGAGTTTAGATGATATTTGCCCATGAAATGAGCAACCTTGTTGTTGTAAATCACTTTCCCAAATAGTTCTTGTTTATGGATTTCTTTCTTGACGGAATCGACAATGTGTTGGTACTTGGTAGCCTCTCGGGTTGTATTCTTTTTTTCTCTTTGCACGGGTGGTAACAAAATTTTCACTTTCTTGTGTTTCTTGGAATCGATCATGTCCTATAAATAGATCTTGATCTTGGATGAATAGTTTGAGATTCTTAGGACATATCTCATGAAAGAACAAAATGTTTGTTTTGATAATCTGGCAAAAAGCTTGATCGTGTTCTGATTTCTCAATAGGATTGTTCTATGGCAAGAACCACTTTCAACATAATCAAAACTGGAAAATAACAAACATGTGTCTGAAAACAATCTGACAAGGGACAAAGCAACCTTGAAGGATAAAAAGCACGTGACAAATTTGAAATCTGGATATTTCATTTATGTTTTGGATTTGTCAATTTCTTCAAACACTTCAAGCACAAAATCTACCTAAGAAATTTGTCATAGCATGAAAATACTTGCTTGTAAGTTTAGGCACACACACAAGAGCTAATTAGAATATGGCTGTCACCAAGCATGCAATGGCTCTAGTCATGACGCCGTATTATCCGGTTCCAAACGCTGAGGGTTGCATGAATGTATGAGTGATTTTTCAAAAGTTACTATCTTCCTTGCACAAGCATTATCACCTTTCGGGGGTGTTTCGAGTAGCTTCTAAGTCTAGAGTGTTTAGTATGGATCTTCATTCAATTGTATCCTCTATGTCTGCGCAAGAACGATTTAGGCATATAGCCCCATAGAGCATCTTTAAAAAAGTGGTCATGTAAACGTGATTGAGACTGCGAGGCCGCACTTAAATTAGACGAGAGCTGAGTATAAGCTTAGATGCCAACCGACTCCCGAGGCTTTGACCCCAAGGAGTAAATTTCATTTACGTGATTTAGAGTGGTGTGGTTTAGGGGCTATAAGAGGGGCTAGGGGGTCAAATGAAGTTCATTTGTGAATAGTGAATAGTAAATATTAGAGCTCTGAGTGAAAAATATGGCAGACGAGAGGATGAAGGGACAGCTTGGTGAGCATGTTAGGACACATGGGAGGCTTGCCGAGCGACCGGTACTGGTGAGTGGACTATCCATGACCTTGTAATTACTTTTAGAAATGAATTTATTTCTTTTGGGGGGGGTAGATAGGCATTAATGGGGGTTAAATTAACTTGTGGATAGGAGATTCTGGTTCTTGAACCGGCGTCTGCGAGGACGTCGATCCCTGGATAGACGTCTTCGCAGACACCGATCCTCGGATTGGTGTCTCCAAAGTCGTTGGTGCCAGACCGGCATCTTTGAATATGCTGGACTTAGATCCACGTCTTCAGAGATGCTGGTCTATGGGTGAAAAGGCAGAGACCCTGGTGCATGAACCGGCATTTCTAGACTGAACCAGCAAACGCCAATTGGGAAGGAAACAAAGGGACTCGGCGGGGGCCGACGGTGGGTCGGCATGAGACCTAGGGGAAAGATGCCCCATTCTGGGAAGGGTTAGACTAAGACTAGGAGAATAAGCGATTGACATGATGGATGCGAAAACTTTTTGCAAAAGCAGTTTCCACCTGTGGGATCTTGGGAGCATTGGCCGCCGATGATGGAGCTAGAGGCACAGCTGACAAAGGATGACTGGGGACTGTTAGTGATGGTAGTACTAGATTATGTGCCCCGCTAGCCTAGGCTATGGGCACACAATGGTATGATGACCACCCTGATCAAGCGGTGGCATAGTGATACGACCACTTTCCATTTGCCTACTAGAGAGGCGATGATTACTTTAGAGGATGTTTGGTGCATCTTACGGATACCTATCCGAGGAGCAATTCCTAGATACATGTTAGAGGATAGCGATCACTATATGGAGATTGTGTTTAGATGGCCAATGAGGTGGATCCCTACCTAGAGGACCTGGATGCCATGGCAGGTAGCAGTGGATAGGAGACTCTGACGGATAGCGCTTTATATTGTTGGATTGATCGGGGGATGCATGCTAGTGGACCTGTCAGGACATGATTTTTGGATGGGATGGTTGTGGGCATTAGCACAGATGCTTGAGGAGGGGACCTCCTACTACTAGGGATATGTCATGCTCAGGCAGTTATACCATGATCTCCACATGGCTGCGTACCATGAGGCACACAACATGGGGACAGGAGTTACTTTATTGTTAGTGTGGGCCTAGGAGCACATTGCAGTGTTCCAACCCATGAGAGTTCGGGAGTCACACCAGCTAGGGGTTCCATATGCCTGGAGATACAGGCTCCCTCTTAGATACACCTCAGTCAGACAGACAAGTTATTGGAGGCAATTATTGGATGAGGTTCAGGTTTTTTGCTGGACCCCTTACATGCTATGTGAGCCATGGGGGACTATGGATTGGACTACAGGGGTAGAGGATGGGTTCGAGGATTTCCTATACCTCTCATATGTGTAGACTGGTTGCTTTCTTCTGGGCAAGACTATTCACCAGATTGAGAGATACAGACCATCCAGGGTCATGAGATAGTTTAGACTACAGCAGGGGGTAGTGGCAGAGGATGCCTTACATCCTCATGTCACCAGGGAGGTTGGCACCTGGGGCAGATACACAGATTCTCTCATAGTGAGGGCATCCTAGAGAGATATTCCATGACTAGACTTTATGGCATGACCAAATTTGATAGATGCAGGAATGACTCCTGAGTATGCAGCATGGTGGGCAGCACATACGCCAGTCAGGCTGACCGACCCAGCTCAGGTGGCTACCCACGAGCAGCCGACGGGAGATTTAGATGTGGAGGACAGGACTGACATTGGGGATGCCCCAAAGAGCTCAGCAATGGAATAGAGGAGGAGACCACAAAGATAGGTTAGACCTTGAGTAGAGGTACAGGCCCAGGATCAGGCACAGGGACCCCCACGGGCACTAGGACAGGATCAGGCACAGGCACCACCAGTGCCACCATAGGTGCAGCCACAAGTGCAGGTACAGGCACCACCAATGCCACCATAGGATCAGGCATAGGGGCCACCCGTAGTGTTCATGGCCCAGGAGACACATGATACTGTCCTCAAAGAGAGATACAATCTGCAGACAGAGTGCACCAAACTGCGGGGGTTACTAGATGAGGCGGTGGTGTCTGATGTGAGCTTACACACAGTGATAGCCCAAATACAGGGATTATTGGCTGCTAAGATGGCATGGGCTAACAGGGTGGAGGGTTCACTGTATACTCTACAGGGTAGGGTATACTTAGGTGAGTTCTCTATGGTGGATCTGACACAGGATGTCAGAGAGTTACGCATAGAGATAGATACACTCACAGGGGAGTTAGAGAGATTGACATTACGGATGGATCAGGCCACGAAGCAGATCGATGCATTGACCTCAAAGAGGGATGCAGTAGTGAGACAGGTAGAGACCTATAGGGTAGAGCGAGATATTGCTTGACAAGCGGTAGTGGCAAGTGGAGTGGGCTAGGTGGTATCAGAGGCGTTCATAGCCCACAGGGATGTGAACAGGTCAGGGAGGGAGGCAGCCCACTATAGGGCACATTACCATGAGATTGTTCCTGAGGGATAGAGGCGTGACTATTCAGAGAGGTCACGGTCTCAGAGCACAGCGCGGGCTTCTGCCTAATAGGGATCAGTGGGGATGCCACCACGTCCACCACCAGGACAGGGAGGTAGGCCATCACAGCCACCATCATGATCAGTCAGAGGATTATATGACACAATTTTTTATTTTTGAGATTTATACATGTATATTGGCACTGAGGTGCACATGATGTATTTTATTGACGGACATTGGTATATATATATGAGGACTCTTATTTCTGCTCATGATGTTATGATTTATATAATGACTTTTATGATGCTTAGAATGTATGATCTATATGATGTGCTGATGCATACTACATGATGACTGACACTTGATGCTTGCAGGATGTGATGTATATGGATAACTTGAGTATGTATATATACATATGATGTATGACCTATGCTGGATGGATGATGCTTATATGTATGTGATGTACTGACGTGTGTGATGCAGGATATGATGTGCTTTTATTTCTATATGCAATATATATGTTGATGTTTATTGAATATGCATAGATGATTTATGTTTTGATAATGATTTAAGTATGAAAATGATAAGATGAACCTAAAATGATGTGAATGATGCTAATGATGCAAAAAAGAAAAGGATGAATGTAAGCTTAATGAACCTAAAATGATGTAACAATGCAAGATGATAAAAATGGATGAATGCAAGCTTAAAATGAATTCTAAAATGATGTAACAATGCAAGATGATAAAAATGGATGAATGCAAACTTAAAATGAATTCTAAAATGATGTAATAATGCAAGATGATAAAAATGGATGAATGCAAGCTTAAAATGAATTCTAAAATGATGTAATAATGCAAGATGATAAAAATGGATGAATGCAAGCTTAAAATGAATTCTAAAATGATGTAATAATGCAAGATGATAATGGATGAATGTAAGCTAATGATGCAAATGAAATGGACCTAAAATGTATGATTAATGCAAATGAAATGGACCTAAAATGTATGTTTAATGCAAATGAAATGGACTTGAAATGTATGATTAATGTAAATGAAATGGACCTAAAATGTATGATTAATGTAAATGAAATGGACTTGAATTGTATGATTAATGTAAATGAAATAGACCTAAAATGTATGATTAATGCAAATGAAATGAACCTAAAATGTATGATTAATGTAAATGAAATGGACCTGAAATGTATGGTTAATGTAAATCAAATGGACCTGAAATGTATGATTAATGTAAATAAAATGGACCTGAAATGTATGATTAATGCAAATGAAATGGACCTGAAATGTATGATTAATGAAATGGACCTGAAATGTATGATTAATGCAAATGAAATGGACCTGATATGTATGATTAATGCAAGATAATGAGATGATCCTAAAATGAAACTTAACAATACAAGATGAATTAACGAATTGATAATGGATTGACAAAGGGGAACTTACTACATCATGAATTGGAGCGTCTCTAGTTCGAATGCCTAATTGCTATAAATTTGGTCATAAAATGCAAGATGCCTTAAATAATCTTAAAAATGCAAGATGCCCTAAATGATCTTAAAATGCAAGAGGCCCTAAATGATTTTAAAAATGAATCTAACAATGCAATATAACATGACTCTAAATTGAATTGATAATGGAAGATGAATTAACAATGCACCTAAAATGAATGCAAGACACTTTAAATGAGCTAACTAATGATACTATGAGTGGCAGATCATCGTTCTCTTGGTCTTGGATTTTCTGTCAGTTGTTCTCTGCATCAATTTCCTTGCTTTCAATACCCAAAAGCATCCATAGTCAAGGAATGCAAAGTGTGACCAAAGAACTCAAGAGATGAGTTGTTTAAGGTTGAACAAGTGTGACATTTGAATCTCAAAATTTTCATTATTTTTACTTTTATTTTTGGTGTGTCATAATCAACTGATAAACCAGATGGGTGGACTATGGAGGATCAGACACGGAATGTTAGCGAGATGATGACTCAGGATGTTAGCATGATGGTGGGAGGATGGGATGTGTCACGAATGTACAAGGACCAAACCGAGAAGATTAATTACAAGTGATTAGTTACAGTGAGCATGTACAAAGTTGCTACCAAGATTTGATTGGATCATGTTACTTGCCTTGATGCGCATGATAGGTACGTGAGCTAATGGAGTAGTTCAAGAGGAGAGAGGCACTCTGTGAGAACCCAAAACTTATTGCTATAAAGATGGGACTGAGCAAGTTGATCAAATGCACACTATCTGCAAACTATAGAACAAATGTATGACAAGGAGAAACTCAAGACACAAGAAATATACAGGACTGACGCTCAGGACTCTTGGAAAAGTATAACATATGAATAGAAATATACAAGATTATGTGTACAAAACCTCAGGATACGAGGTAGGGAGATCATGGTAGACTAGTACATATGGAACACCCAGGGAATATAGGGAATGTGGAAATAGTGCTGGTGATGGAAAGAAATGAGATTTTGATAGATAATGGAATAGTCCATTATGTGTGATGCCTGTTTCTAGGTTTTCATCACCCATACTTGTCCAAGGCACTTGATTGCCAAGTTTTCACCATTGGATGAAAGTTTTTCTCTTTATTTCTCTTTTTGATTTCTTTGGATCTTTTTGATTTTTTTATTTTATTTTTTTTTAATTTCTTTGGATCTTTTTGATTTTTTTTTTTTATATTGCCGCAGTGCCTGTTTACCAGGTTTTTACTGGGACAACCATTTTTTCAGCTTCATTTTTTTTCTTTTTAGAGACTTTTTTCAGGACTGTTTTGCAGTGCTTTCAAGTGCTCCAGGTTCTTCCATAGAATTTTCCTTCAGTTTTTGTAGGTAAAATTTTCTAGTTTGTTTAGAGCTGATCTCTTTCTCTATTTTTGTGCTTTCTTTAGGAATTTTTATACTTTTTATGGATATTCTCAGATAACTGGAATGAACAACCAGTCTTCAAGCATAGAAGTGCCTAAGATGAATGATGTTGATAGGATCATTCAATGATTCTCCTTCTGGGGTGGATAGTTGATATGTCCCAGAACTGAAGCATGCAGTGACAACATATGGGCCTTGCAAGGTGACTTCAAACTTGCCTTTCTTTTCTCGATCAGTAACCACTTTCTAATTTTCTTTCAGCACAAGGTCCCCTACCTAGAACTGATGTGGGTGAACCTTCTTGATATAGTTCCTCTTAAGTCTATTCTGGTAGACAATCAAGTGATCATAAGCTTGCTGGCACTTTTCATCTAGGAGATCCAGCTGTGTGAGGCATGCTACCCAGTAATCTTCATCATCAATCAGGCCTCTTAGTGATACTCGGAGGGAAGGTAGTTCAACCTCAATTGGTAAGACTACTTTAGCATCATAGACTAAGGAATAGGGAGTAGTGCCAGTAGGAGAATAGTAGGAAGTGTGGTATGCCCAGAGGCCAGGATTGATCTGGAGATGCCAGTCATGACCAGTATCATTGACAACTTTCTTGAGGATTTTAAGGATGGTTTTATTAGTTGCCTCAGCTTGGTCGTTACCTTGCGGGAAGTATGGACTAGAGAAACGGTGATGGATATGGAGGCAAGCACAGAGATCACTGACGTGTTGATTTTCAAATGGTGTACCATGATCTGTGAAGATGGTGGAGGGTATGCCAAAGTAGTAGACAATGTGGTAGAGGATGAATTTGGATATCTAGACACCAGTAGTGAGTGTGAGCGGAATCGTTTCGACCCACTTTGTAAAGTACTCTGTAGCTATGATTATGTACTTGTGGCCTTCAAAGGAGAGGGGAGTAATCTTACCAACAAGTTCAAAACCCCAACAAGAGAAGGGCCAAGGAGGCGCAATAGGTCTGAGGTCCTGAGCAGGAACATGGATCAGATTAGCATGTTGTTGACAAGGGAGGCACTTTTTGACACACTCACAAGAATCATGTTCCATTGTAGGCCAATAGTACCCTGTACATAGAATTTTCTTGGCTACGACCATGCCACTCGTGTGGGCACCATAGATTCCAGCATGTACCTCTTGTAAAGCCTAGGTGGCTTCATTTTCATCTAAACATCTAGAGAGTACATTGTGATAGCCTCGACGATATAGGGTATTGGCTATGAGGGTGTAATGGGATGCTCTTTAGATAAAATTTTGACATTGGTTGACATTGAGATGGGGAGATATGATACCATTTTGTAGGTAAGCTTGGATGTTGTGGTACCACAGGGACTGGGGACCAACCAAGATACATATGCGATTTAATTCATCGTTCTCATAAGCGATAGCGTGTAGTTGCTCAACTAAGAATTTGTATTGCATCGACTCGTGAGGAATCTCAAGAAGGGAGCCAATTGTGGCCATTGCATCAGCAGCTTTGTTCATTAGACATGGTACCTGTGTTATCTGTAAGTGGAGGAAATGTTCTTTTAGCTTGTCAACCATTTTCTTGTAAGGTGTCAACTTATAATCTTTGGTTTGATACTCATCTAGGACTTGTTTGATGATGAGTTGGGAATCACCAAAGACCTGGATATCTATGATGTTCCATTCTATGGCCATGACGAGTCCTACAATTAGAGCTTCATATTATGCAATGTTGTGTGTGCAAGAAAATCCCAATTTGAATGACATGGGAATATAGTCACCTTGAGGTGTGACAAAAAGTATTGTTGCCCCTGCACCATGAGCTGTGTAGGACCCATCAAAGTAGAGTTGACATGTTGGTTGTTCTTCTACCATGTACAAGTGCTCATCTAGAAATTCCATCATTAGAGGATATGCATCTACCAATGGTGCTTCAGCTAGTTGATCAACAATGACTTGTCCTTTAATGGCTTTTCTGTCAACATACTAGATATCAAATTCACTTAGCAGCATAACCCATTTTTCCATTTGACCTGTAAGTGTAGTCCTGGAGAGTAGATACTTGAGAGGAACCACCTTCAAAATGATCTTTTTTGTGTGACTAAGCATGTAGTGGAAAAAATTTTGAGTGGCAAAGACCACTGCCAGACATGCTTTTTCCATAGGAGAATAGTTGAGCTCATAACCCACCAAAGTTTGACTAATATGATATATGGCCCTTTCTTTTCCTTCATCGTTCAATTGAGAAAGGAGTGCCCCTGGTGCTATAGTAGTAGCAAAAATCTACAAGATGAGCGGGCGACCAGGTATAGGAGGTACAAAGATGGGTGGATTAGCCAAGTATTCTTTGATCTTGTCAAAGCTCTTCCGACACTGAGGATCCCACTTGAATGTGTTGTCTTTGTGCAGGAGATGAGTGAATGGTTGGCACTTATCTGCTAGTTGAGAGATGAAGCGGCGCACAGATTGTAGTTTTCCTTAGAGGCTACGTAGCTGTCAGAGTGTTTTTGGTGGAGGCATCTCCATGATAGCTTTTACTTTCTTTGGGTCAATTGCAATGCCTCGTCTAGATACAATGAACCCTAGGAGTTTCTCTGATGTGACTCCAAAGACACATTTCTTAGGGTTGAGCATTAATTAGTAGTGTCCAATTTTTTCAAAGACACATTCCAGAACATCCAGGTGATCTTCTCTTTTTACTGATTTTGCCAATATGTCGTCCACATAGTCCTCAAGGATCTTGTGGATCATGTCATGAAAAATGACAGTCATTGCTCTCTAATAGGTTGCCCCTGTGTTCTTTAAGCCAAAAGGCATCATTTTATAGTAGAAGGTACCCCAAGGTGTTGTGAATGTTGTCTTATGTTGATCTTCTTCTGCAATACGGATCTGATTATATCCAGAAAAGTTGTCCATGAGTGACAACATCTCATGTCCTGCTATGAGATCTACAATCATGTCTATGTTTGGCAAAGGAAAATCATCCTTAGGACATGTCTTATTGATATCTCTAAAATCTATACATATCCTTATTGATTTATCAAGCTTAGTGATGGGCTCCATAGTAGAAATCCAGTCAGAGTAGTCAATGGGGTGGATGATCTCGGCATGGAGCAATTTTCCTAGCTCCACTTTAACAACTAGTGCCACTTTAGGGTGCATCTTTATGAGCTTTTGCTTGACAGGTTTGATGTTTGGGTCCACTGCTAGATGGTGAACCACCAAATTGGGATCTAACCCTGGCATGTGAGAGTAAGACCATGCAAACTTGTTGATGGATTCTTTTAATAAAGTGATAAGATCACTTTCTTCTGCTTCAGACAAAGATGCTGCTATATATGTGATGGTAGGATTTTCCTTGGTACCCAGGTTAACAGGTTTTGTTTCTTCAATGAGAATCGATGACTGTTCAGGCTTGTAATCTTGGATAAGAGGAAGAGGAGAATCTTCATCCTTTGGCACCTCAGAGAGGTTTTCACCAGGGGATACGCCCTTTTTTTTAAATTTTTTGTGATCAAATAGTGCCCCAAAGGGGTTTTCACTAGAAGATCAATTTTTCTCTTTTTTATTTTGATTTTCTGTATCATTTTTGTGGCTAAATTTCTCCTCTTCCCCAAAGCTTGCATAGAATGAATCCATGGGTGTCCGAGGAGGATGTTGTAGGGAAGGTCAAGATCAAAAACATGACATAATGTTTCTTGGATAACCGGGCCCACTTGAATGGGTAAGATAATGGTGCCTTCAGAAGTACGCTCCAAGTTGTCATATGCTTTTATTGTGATGACCTCATTTGTGATATCAGCCTCAGTGCATCCCAACTATTTTATGAATTTTAGAGTACACAAATTCAGGGCCAATCCATTATCTATCAGGACCCGTTTGATAGCAAAAATTTTAACCATGACAGCGATACAAAGTGGGAGATTGTGATTGATTTCATCGGAGGGGATGTCTGTTGGTCTAAAGGAGACCCCACAGGATGTAGCTAGGTGTCTGACAAGGTTTTGAAACTCAGTGAGGTTTATGTTGTTGGGAACATGCGATTCATCCAAGGCTTTATTGAGAATCTCTTGGTAGGTGGGTGATGTGCGGAGAAGATCCAGAATGGAAATTTGGGCTGGAGTATTCCCTAGGTGTTCCAAAAAGTTATATTGGGTCCCAGTAGACGGGGCAGGACCTGCACTTGTAACTTTTATCCTTCCTCTTCGAGTAGTGATTGCGCATTGATTATCAACACCCTTGACATGAATGACATTAATAGAGGAATGAACTTGGGATATGCAGCCAATGAGATTATCGTAATTGATATAAGCATTGGTATAATCTTTTCGATCGGCACTTTCTGCTTGTTTACCCTTTCCTTGATTACAGGACTGAGTAGGATTGCCTAGACCTATACCAAAAGCGTGTTTAGGGAATGCATTCTAATAAATTTTTAGGCCTGCATTTGGCGATGATTGAGCAGGGAAATCCACTTTGATCTTTGTACGGTCAATGAGATCTTGGATATAATGCTTCAGTTTCATGTATTTGAGAGTGGTATGTCCCTTGACACGGTGGTATTCACAGTACTCATTATCTTTATACCGGGCAGGCTTAGGATTTGAGTCATCAAATGGCTGTGTCTTAAGATATATGACTTGGTTTGCTTGGACCAGCTTGCGGAAGATGACATTTATAGGTTCGCCCAAAGGGGTAAACGTGCGTTGTGGCGCACTTGAAGTGTGAGGTCTTTGTTGTCCGTGAGGGACTGAGATAGCATTTGTATGGTTCATAGGACCTTGATAGTTGTGTTGATGGGTTGTTCCTAGAGGAGGTTATATGGGTGCACCTTGATGGCTCATGTTTTGCTGATAGTGTGGTTGAGGATACGTGAGAGTAGGTCGCTGATACATGGGAGGAGGGTGTGGATACATTACTGGTGTTTGTTGAGAAGTCTAGGTTGGCACATTAGGAATAGCTACCACAACCTAAACATATTTGGTGTCAGTGGCTCCATCTGTGACCACCTTCTTATTTTTGTTCTAGTATCATGATCGGTCATTTTTATGTTTATCAGCCTGGAATTCTTTGTAATGTTTAATCATACCCTCCTCGATGAGGCCTCGTTCAAGGTCCATACCTTTGATCATGATATCATGATAATTTTTTATACAATTCATGCACATGTGATAAGAAAGTTTAGGATGAAGGTTGTTAATGAAAATCTTGATAAGATGTTGTTCCGGGGGTTGGTAAGACAACCTTGTGGTAAGCCCTTGCCAACGTTGAAGATAATCGGCCAGGATCTCTCCTCCCTTTGTTTGGAATTACATAGGTTAAGGAGTGAGAGTTCATTTTCAATGTTATACGCATATTGGGCCACAAACTTTTCAGATAACTCTACGAAAGTAGAGACTGTGTCGTAAGGGATTTTGTAAAACCACTCAAGAGCGGTGCCTCCCAAGCTTTTTGGAAATAGTCTCATGAGAAAGTTATCGCTGTAGGCCACTTCTTGGCATGCCATGTAGAATTCTTTTACGTGACTCACAAGATCACCCTTCCCTTGATATTTATCAAGTTTTGGGGTCTCAAAGTAGTTGGGGAAGGGTACAGCAGTGATGGATGTGTCAAACGGATATGGACATACTTCTTCGAACTTGAATGTTTTGGCTTCTGTCCCAGCTTTTAACTCTTTGAGAGAATTCTTCATTTCCTCCCATTCAGGATTGATTTGCGAGGGGGATTGTTGATCATAATCATAGGATTCCATTGTACCTGATATGGATCGAATGGCGAATATGGGGGGTTCTATGGGGTATATTGTGGTGTTTGGTAGGGGGGTTGCTGGTCACTGTATACAGGTTGCAATGGTGGAAGTTGGGGTTGAGTGGAATACTACAATGGAGGCGGTGTTGGCGTCTAATAAGATTGTTGCAACTATTGGAAATATGTTTGTATTTTTTGTGGTGTGGGATATTTGAGATGAGCTTGTTGCACACCCACATAGGTGCTTTGTGGCGGAATTCCCCCAGTGAGAAATTGTTGTGGAGGGGGAGTTTTTTGTGCTACAGTGGAAGATGGCAAGGCTATGTAACTGGTGGGATGATTTGGCTATTGTTGCATGGGTTGGATAAAGGGACTAATAAACTATTGCATTGGTTGTGCTACAAAGGGATTTTCCACCCGCGTTTGTGGTTGTGGTTGTTGTGTGGTTTGAAGAGTAGGCTGTGCAACTGCAAAGGAGTTGATTGGATGTTGTTGCACTTGGGACATTAATGGGTTGGTGATTTGTTGCTATTGGATAGGTTGTTGTGGGATGGGTTATTGTTGGTGCTGCTGAATATGTTCTTGTTGTTGGATGGGTTGTTGCTGGATAGGTTGCTGTTGAATATGTTGTTGTTGTTGGATGGGTTGTTGCTGGATAGGTTGTTGTTGTTGGATAGGTTGGATGGGAATTTAGGATATGGTGAAGGGATTTGTGGATGGTTGCAATATAGGAGGATTTAGGTTGAACAATGTTTGGGGTGGAATCATTGACATTCGTTGTGGTTGTGTTTCTGGTGGAGCGGGAAAGGAGGAACCTTGCGGAAATAAGGGTTGGTTATATACGTTGGTAGGTGGCATACCTATGGTGAAGAAAGGCAGAATAGGCATGGATACTTGGGTTCTTTGATGTTGTGAACTGGTTGTAGCACTTTGAACAGGTTGAATAGGAATAGATGGAATGGTGGTTTGTTGTGTGCTAACTGGTGGTGGTGGTGGAAATTTTGCAACGAATGTAGGGATTGCTTGTGAAGGAGGAGCAACGGTGGCTTGCGGAGGTGTTTGCATAGTGATGGGGGGTATTGTTTGTGGTGCTTATGTGGTATCAAGAGGCAGGACTTTTGAGGTAGGTGTAGGTGTTATGTGTATGATGGAAGGTGGAATGGAAGGATGAACTATTTGTGCAAGAAGGGTTCCCACTTGTAGGGCACGTTGAAATGGATCAAAAACTTCATTTTTGGTGGGATGAGGATGTTCCCATGGAGGTTCCATAGATTGTGTAACAAGTGTGGGTATAATCCAAGGTGGAAGTTGAAGTCCTTGTTGTTGGATATCCAAGAGTACCTGGTTGTTGTTACATCCACTCATGGTGTTTACCATGTGGACAAGCATTGGATGATTGATAAAAGTTTCCACAGCACTTAGAGTGGGAATTTTATTAGTGTCTACCCAAATATGTTCAACTTGATCATTGGGCTGAGGCGCATAAGTGACCATGGTGTTGGTAGTGTCAGTCGTAGGATTAGATGAGCTAGTGGCAAGATTAGGATCCATGTTCTTCCTCTTCTTAGTGGCTTGTGTGATAGGTGGCATGAAATGATTATCCTAAAGGAAATATTAGATGCAGGATGTATGCAAGGATGCACCTAGGAAACTAAGGATGATCACCCTAGGATTAAGATGTGTTTAGGATGATGGATGTGCTCCTATGGATTAAGGATGGCTTAATGTATGCAAGGATCAAGGGTTGCTTTCCCTAGTGTAGGATCAAGTGGATGTGATTATCTACCTAAGACAGACTTGTGGTCTTCGGTGGATGAGATTATTTGTTAATGCAAACCAACCTTTTGATCAAGGTGATGAGGTTGCAAAAGACAAAAAGGATTATCCCAAAACAATTCTTAGTTTAAGGACCTTCAATGGATGGGGTTTGATTAAGATGTAGGTTTTAGCAACTCAAAAGGGGTATGCAATACCTAAGCGAGGTGTATGATCAAAATATATTTTGGATGATGATTAGGATGATGCTAGCTTGATTAGGATTGATTTGATTAATGCAAGATCATGCTAGGATGAGTGTGTGATGTGCTCCTAAAGATGGTAACCTAAGGAGGTCCTAAAATGCAAGCTAAGTGAGCTCAAGAAGAGGAGGAACTTGTGTTTGTTGTGGTAAACTGACTAGTCATATTGTTCAATTGCAACAAAACTGGAGTTTAGGTGATACTTGCCCATAAAGCGAGCAACCTTGTTGTTGTAAATCACTTTTTCAAGTAATTCTCATTTATGGATTTCTTGTTTGACAGAATCGACAATGTGTTGGTATTTGGTAGCCTCTCAGGTTGTGTTCTTTTGTTCTCTTTGCACGGGTGGTAACGGAGTTTTCACTTTCTTGTGTTTCTTGGAATCGATCATGTCCTATAAATAGATCTTGATCTTGAATGAATAGTTTTGTGGGTCTTAGGACATATCTCATGAAAGACCAAAATGTTTCTTTTTATAATCTGGCAAAAAGCTTGATCGTGTTCTGATTTCTCAATAGGATTGTTCTATGGCAAGAACCACTTTCAACATAATCAAAACCAGAAAATAACAAGCATGTGTCTGAAAATAATCTGACAAGGGACAAAGAAACCTTGAAGGATACAAGCACGTGACAAATTTGAAAGCTAGATATTTCATTTGTGTTTTGGATTTGTCAATTTCTTCAAACACTTCAAGCACAAAATCTACCTAAGAAATTTGGCATAGCATGAAAATACTTGCTTGTAAGCTTAGGCACACACACAAGAGCTAATCAGAATATGGCTGTCACCAAGCACACAATGGCTCTAGTCATGGTGTCATATTATCCAGTTCCAAACGCTCAAGATGGCATGAATGTATGAGTGATCTTGGGGAAGTTACTATCTTCCTTGCACAAGCATTATCACCTTTTGGGGGTGTTCCAGGTAGCTTCTAAGCCTAGAGTGTTTAATATGGGTCTCTGTTTCATTGTATCATGTATGTCCGTGCAAGCACAATTCAGGCATATAGCCCCATAGAGCGTCTTGACAAAAGTGGTCACATAAATGTGATTGAGATGATGAGGTCGCACGTAAGTTAGACGAGAGCTGAGTACAAGCTTAGATGCCAATCGACTCCCGAGGCTTTAACCCCAAGGAGTAAATTTGATTTACGTGAGTTGGAGTGGTGTGGCTTACACCTCATTCTCATGTGAGTCATTATCGGGATATTTTTTCCTCAACCGGCAGGCCCAACTAAAGGATTAAATTGTAAGTAAAACGGGATTGGCGACAAGAAGGGTCTGGATTTTTTATTTTCCCACAAAGGGAAAAGAGCATAATTTCCTATCCAACGTCATTTTCTCCACAAGCACACAAGACAAGTTGTTTGTTTCCAAACATTTATTTGTTTAACACTAAGTAAGTGTGTCTAGGTTTTTGATCTTCCCAAAAGGGAAGAGAGCATAATCCCCTAACACTCACTTAGGATTAATCAAAAAAATCTAACTAATTAAACTAGGTGCCTAAAAAAATATTTACAAACACGATTGTTTGGTCAATTTTTGGATCAAGGCAACCTACAAGACAACGTGAGTAGTTTCATAAAAACCACTCAAAAAGTTGTTAGCAAGTGTTAGCATAAAAACCACTCAAAAAGTTGTTAGCAAACACAAAATAAAACTCTGCCAGAGTGCAGATGCTAGTTCAGGACGCAAACACCGATTCTATATTCTAGTTCAAAAATGACAGTGATAGTGAAATAACCAGAAAACATGAAAAAAGAAGAAATTTGTTATACCAGGCACAGACGCCGATTCACAGAGTGCAGACGCCGATTCATGAACCAGCATTTTTGTAGACGCTGATTTACCTACAAACATGAAACATAGCAAAAAGTGACATAATAAGTTATGTTTGCTTCTTAAATAACTTCCAAATGTGTCCAAAAACCTATGTTGAAACTAATTAACCCCTTAAAAACCGTTATTCCTTAATGATTTATCAAAATATTGTTCCTTTTAGTGAAATTTTTCCATTATGACTGCTTGTAAAACTGAGTTCTGCTAAAAAAATAGAATGACCAAATACTAAAAAGCAGTAGGAAACACAAATGAACTTGATAAATGAGCAACAGGGTTAGCAAAAGCTTCAAAAAATTTATCTCAGGCAGAGACGCCGATTCAGATCGGAGACGCCTGTTCACGGAGATGTCGAATGGTGGTTCAGGAAGAACCGGCATTTGTGCAAACACCTCTATGTGTGTCTCGGAGATGCTGATACACATTTTTAACAAAATTTGGAAGAATTAGACAAGAAGCAAGAAGTTCCAGGGACGTGGGTCCCACCAGGCATGCCAGAATGTGTATATGGAATCCTTCAATCTCTTGGGAGAAAGCTCAAGCATGAAAACATTAGTGGGTTAACACATATATCATTTCAAAGAAACATGTAAGAGATCAAAGCAAACAACAAGAATACCAAATAACATCGGATTAAGCTAAAAATGAGTAAATGAAGCACCCTATTCTACTCATTTTGATTTTCTTATCTAGATTAGATGTGAGTGTGCTCTCTCAAACAAATACTATGGATCCCAATGCAAATATGCAAGAGTATGAGAACAAAAAGAAAGATTCAAGAGCTAGTATGAAGAACTAGTCTCAAATCTTCTTCAAAATGATAATCTAAACTTATGAAAGTAAGGATGATATGAAAGTCTTATGAAGAAACTATGATTCATTCACCAATTAAGAGCCTAACATGTAACTTCTAGATGTTTTAAACAAATGAAATCATGAAACTAACATCTAAAAGCATTAGCATGAAAACAAATATGAAAACTCTAAGACAATACTAGCATGATAACAATGCAAATTGAGAGATGAAAATATGAGAGGAGAAGGC
>MU225022.1:4014410-4024776 GCA_018584345.1 Thuja plicata | reverse complement strand
GAATCCATTTTTCCAGCAAGTACTGGTACTCCGTCCAATGCCTTTCCACCTAGAGCCTTGATAGCCTTCAAGAATGGTTCTTCTGGCATAGGAGGATCTAGTTCTGGTATGACATCCTCCTCTGCAATAGCTTTTCCTTTATTGGAACTCTCTGCTTCTCCAGTTACTTTATCAGCAATATCCTCTAGTTGTTTTTTCATCAACTCTAGAGTTTCTTCAAGGAGTCTATTTCTCTCCTTCTGTTCATTAACCTCTTTAGCCAACTCTACATTGGTCACCATGGCTAATTCTCCTACTGATTCCTCAGTACTTTGAAACATCTACAAATTTCAAACCCAAATCTTTAACTGGGCTCTGATACCAATCTGATGGGGAGGTCACCTTACTATCCTAGAATCCTACTCTCTCTTAGGAATCTCACCTTGGACCCTATTCACTTCAAGATCCTCTAGACTCACACATGAGTCTCTTAGGGTTACTCTCAGACCCTAACTAGAAGGATTTCTATTCTCCCTCTCTCTAAGGTTTCCTACCCACCAAAAGTTTCACTCTTTACCTCCTCCTTCTCTTCATGACTGAATAAAGTCAGTCATGCACCTTCTCCTTCTATCTCTCTCCTACAAGTTCCCTAGCCGGACCATTTAGCTCGCCTAGGACTTGTTTCCAACTCTAACTAGCCACTTCTCAAACACAAACACAAAAACAGAATAGAAATACATAATGGATGCTTCTTGACAGTCACACTCCATAGGATGGATTATCAGAGTCAAAAAGCATCCATGATACTTTACTGAATTCAAAATCCTACTCTACAGAAGTTTGCACACAAAAGAAGCACACACAGAAAACACAGGAAACTATATCTTTATTGAAAACCAGAAATTACAATGCAAATTGAAATCTTCTCTGCTAGTCTGTTTAGTCTCCAAAATTCTCCAACCTCTCCCAAAATGGTTCTTTTCTTCATTTTATAACTCGGCCTGTTCTTGATTTGTAACCGTTTCTAGGTTACCTGCCGTCTGAAGAATCCCAACTATCTCGGCTCTTCATCTTCTTCCTGTAACTGTCATCATTCTCTTTCTCTGCATGGTTTTTGATGTGGACAACATTTTTCTCCATGGCCTTCTCTCTTTTCCTTTGTCGTATCTGACTTTTCAACTCTTTCTCAGCTCAGTCAAACACTTGCACTGCTTCGAATGTTAATCGCATAGTCGCGAGTTAAAATCACTATGCATGTTTTGATCTGCGACCTTGCGATACAATGCTCGTCGCACACTCACCGCACTTCCAACTGAGCTGCCTATTCCTCTGTGACCTTGCGCTGCATTGTGGTTGCGCACTCGCACCACTAGTACACGAGCTGCCAGTTACCCCGCGACTGTGCGATGCATTTTTGTCGCGCGCTCGCGCTGCTTGAACCGAGCTGATGTTTTCCCTTGCGACTATGTGATGCATTGCAATCACGTACCCGCAACACTCTGACATGAGCTTCTGATTAGTCTTCGGCTGTGCGATGAGCTCTTGTCGCGCTCTCGCGCACTTGTAACTTAACTGTCGGTTCACCTCGCAACTGTGCGATGCCTCCTCGTTGCTCACTCGCACACTTCAAAACTTAACTGTCTGTTGCTCTGCGATCACACGATGCATAGGTTGTCTCTCACTCGCACACTTATGAACTTAACCACCGATTGATCAGCGACTATGCGATGGACGGTCATCGCATTGTCGCGTTGTTTCTAGACTGACTGCCGATAGACCGCCGACTGTGCGATGAGCTATTTATCGCCTTGTCGCACCGGTTTTACACTAACCATCCATCACCTCGTGGGCATGTGATACATTGTCTTTTCATTGTCCCGCAATGTTTCCACTTAGCTGCTAATTGCCTGCGACTGTGCGATAGACACAATTGTCGTGTTCCCGCAACACTTAGAATCTGTCTGCCGTTTGGCTTGCAACTGTGCGATACATGATGTAATCGGCCCGCTCTTGCGCTAGGAGTTTAGGAAGATGAAGTTGTTAGTGTTTAGGAAGATGAAAGAGGACTTCTAACCGTGATGTGATCTGCTCCCAGACCACCTCTGTTAAACTGCTAGGGTTTTGGAGCTAAAACCCTAGGGTGCTCTGCACCACCTATTTGGTGGCTAACTACAGAGATGTAGCATGTATTATGGATTGTGAGAATTAATTGCAGATCTTGGAGTATATCTAATGTATTATAATTGATGTTTACTTGTTTTAGAAATCGTGTGTATCTTAGAAAGGGGTTAAATAATTATTTTTATATTACAAAGCCATAAGTAGCTAACCTAATCAATTATTTGTAAATTGGGAAATCTTAATTGGTCGACCTAATCAATTACTGTAGTAAGGTATATATGTGAGATATTTTATTTTGGAAAGATGTGGTAGAGATTGAAAAGGTATAGAAGTGTGAAGTCTGCAAGGCTTGTTTGGTTGCTTGATGTAGTGCAGAGTTTGTGATAAGAATACTTCATTGGAACTGACTAAGCAAAGATAGTTACTATCAGATGGTTCATTGGATTGTATATTTCTCTATATGCACTTGTTTTGATTCTTAATCCTTGAGGGTGGCCTTAACCTTGTTTGGGTAGTGTTCTTGGGAAGTGAGCCCACTGTTACTCTTGAATCCTAACAGGGTTTATCCTTTAATAGGTACTATGTACTATAATGTTATAATAAGCTCGTAACAGGGCTAAATATTTTAATAGGGATATTATACTCTCAGTACATCATTTGTGGGTGCTAATTCCCATCGATTTTTTAACATTAACAAGGTTTCCTCGACAACAACTATTGTGTTATTGTGTTTGCATTTACTGTGTTATCATTTGCATTGAAGTTTTTGTTTATAAAGTTTAAAGTTCAATATTTTGTATCACAACTTATTCATCCCCCCCCCTCTCAGTTTTTCTTGTGGACTATTATTCCTAACAAACTCAATTGAATGATTTATGTTCACATCCAAAACCCCTTTAAGTACCTAGCATTAAGCACAATTTATCTTATTACAAATCTCCATATTCCTTGCACCATATAAATTTACACAACACATACACTCACTTGCATTCTCATACTAATCAGTTGGATTAAATAACCTTAGTGCAAATGTGGTGCATCCTAGACTTATCTACATGAGTACAAAAATAATGTGAAATGGAGTGCATCAAGGAACCTTTTGGACACAGATTCATCCAATATTATATATAATCCATAAGGCACCAACATAAGGAATTCACCTTCTAGGTCTATCCTAGAGGTACGACCTCACAAGGGTCTAACATGATTATAAAATAAAATCACGGAAACCAATTTACACCCATCGAGGTGTCAAGAAGAAAGGAAAATGGGGGAGGCCCTACACTAGTGCATATGTCCCCATCAGTCTAACAGGTATTTTCAGGCAGATATATTGAGAAATAGTTATACATAATTGATTCTTCGAGGAGTGTGCTAGTAGGGGATCCCTTTTAGGGATTTCCCGAGTTCAAGGTGATGAAATACAAGAACCCTTCCCCTCACTACCAGGGGTATACAAATGGTGAGTGTAAAATATTGTAGGGGTGACACAACACCTATGTACTATGGAAAAAACACCAAGGATAAAAAGGTGGATACTAACTTCAGGATTTAGATTGGGTTCCCATTCAGACCGTTATGGTCTCTACTAGAAGAGTGCACCTAACTGCATGTGTATACCATGGTTTTGGCTAGTGGTAGCATTTATTTATAGAGGATAGGATGGCCTAGCTTTGACCTATGTTCACTTTGAGTCATTCTTGTGGGGTGAGTACTTTTTCCCACCGCGACAGGCTCTCTAAGGAAAAAAAAAGAATGTGAACCTTGACTACAGGACAAGATTTATGATCCCCTCAAAGAAGTGAGAGCATACTCTCCTACCACACTTAAGATTCCAATCACATCAAAGATGCATTCATTATGCTCTTTGATTCCATCATTTTAGATGAAATTAAGAGTTCCTATGGAGGATCCCAAGCCAAGAGGAATCAAGATGTGTTTATAGGTTTCTGATCACCTCAAAGCAGTGAGAGTATAATCCCTTAGAACACTTGAGAGGTCCTTCAGGCATTCACCAAATTAGTTAGGTGCCAATTAAATTGAAATCAAATTAAAGAAAGACACAATGTTTAGTTGTACTCCTTAGGCAACCCGCAAAACAAATCCATTTGTAGTTTGATTTTTTTGTCTTCGTCAAATGACCTACACAAATGTGTTAGATCCTATACATTAAGAGAACATGGTAAAACAACAACATCAATATGTTAGGGTTAGTATTCAAATGTAATTGAAAAAATTTGACACACTACAGACTACCCCATAAATGATTTTTTAACCACCAAAGATGAAACTTTTCCCAAACATAATCTAATGTTTACCAAAATGAAATAATTTAGACCAAATAAGAACCAATTCTTGGAAACAAAACAATGAAGACCAAATATGAAAGAATTTACTGAAAAATGAAACTATTTTGACTAGAAACAAACTTTTAACTGGAAACAAAACAATGCTAAAAAAATACAAAATAGTTTTTAAATTGACTCTTTCCTGGAAATGAAGTAATAGACCTCAAAAAAAACTTTTATACCTCAGAAATGAACTTTTGTGAACCAGAAATGAGCTTCCCTATCAAAGACGAACTTTTGTTGTAGAGTCTCTGACCTACAAGCACAAAATGTTGGAAAAGTGATGCAATTTTGGGCCTAGGGCCCATGGTGGGTGCCAAAAATGTGTTTCAATATTGTGTTCATGTATCTACAACACAACACTTCCATAAATCTTTCATTAAATTGGTTAGTTCATGAAAATCAATCAAATAACCACATAAACTCAGTTGAAATTGATTTATTACTTCCTAGTCATGAAGATTATGATCAAATTATTAATGCTCTCAAATTTATGCATATTAGGTCAGTGAATGACACTCATGAAATGGAAAAATTCAATTAATTACAACTAAATGAATGCAAATTTTAAGGATTTTGATGCAGTTATGTGATTGAATTTAATGAATTATGCTAAATGATCTTAGAACGATACTAAATTGATGCAAAGATACAACTACATGATCAAAATATGACATGAATTCCAACAAAAATGATGTAAATAGATGCAATTATCCTAAAATTAACTCTCAAATGCACAAATTAGCTAAGAATTTAAACTAGTATGACCTACTTGCAAAATGATCTAGCTATCAAATGCCTTAGTTGAGGTTTCTTTTATAGATTTTCTATTGGAGGTAAAATGATCAAATTTGAATTGTGTGGTCAATATTTCCTCAATTTGAATTGAGTGACTGAGATTCAAAGTTGAGTGAGTAATTCTTGTGCTTTAATCTTATCGGTCGATGAGTTGACTTAATGGCATGTTGAGAGAATATTAATGGGATATTTAATCGATTTAATTAATTTCTTTGGCCATGGGGATTTTGATTTTTCATTTAATTAAATGGATAAGGTAATTAATTAATTAGGACCTTGAATTAATGATGAATTATGTAACTAAATTGAATGGATTTAATCAAACAATTATGTCTTTGATCCTTGATTTAATTTTGATCACTTTGATACCATTAGTATGATTTTTCTCACTTTATTAAGCCTTGACCAATTTTAGGTGATTACACATGGCATGGGAGCATATCCCTGTAACTAGGTCTATGGTGCTCAAAGAGAGACAGCAACAAGAGTCATACTTGTACACGTATAGTGGATTGATCATGAAACCCCGGTTGGGGAAGTTATAGTACTAGAGATGTGCATTGGATGATGTGGATACAGTTATCTATAAGCCTTAATTAGACTGTGAGGCTTGGAGAGAGGATGTGGTGGAGAGATTCATAGTGGCATAGGTGATGTGATAGTATGGACAAGTACAGGTGATAGCTCAAGGTATGGTGGCATATGGTAGGATTTATGAGGAGGAGAAATTATGGGGTCTTCAAATATAGTATTAGGTTGCATGATAGGAGTATCTACAGTTGGCTCCCGTGGTGTAGGATTATGCTCAAGATTAGGCAGATACTAGAGTGACCTGGAAGTATCATGTGTTAGAATTTGATGAAGATGATCTAATTTTTTATCATTTATGTGTACTGTGGTGTTTTCATTATTGGCAACATGATCTAGTGGAGGTATGAGATCAGATTTACCAATGGTGTTGAAGGATCAATTGATGAATTGACTAAGTGTTCATTCAACTAGGCAGAAGATAGTATACAAGGAATAAACAAATGGATTTTGAGTTGGAGATTGAGTTAAGGCATGTGATCATACACATGACATCTATAGAGGCATATACTACTACATCTATAATTTCGTAAGTTAGTTTGAAGATTGGAGAAAGTTATTGAAGATTTACGTGACAGTGGCAGAAGAATAAAGGATAGGTAGAGTCTGTTTGGTTAGATCAATTAACCAATCACTTTATGTTAGAAAATAATTATTTATGATTTTTTAATGTTGTGTTGACTTTATTGAGTTGACCAATACATTTTTCCATGATCCGATTTGATTTTTATGTCGGTGGGTAGAACATTTTTGTGATGAAGGTTGACTTTGATAAAGTTGTTATAAAAGAAGGATGAATTTGAGAATTAGGTTTAATAAGATGATATTTTTTGGTGTGATAATAGATTTTGATTGCGTGAAGTTTTTGGATGCTTAAGGAGGCAATTTAATCAGAATTGAAGTGGGTTTGTTAAACAATAAGTGTCATTTTTAGATTAGTTATTCTTGGTTATTTCTCAAGGCACGCCCTAACAGGTTTGCATCTTAAATCCTTTAACAAGGTCACTCCTCATAGGGTGATCATGATGTTTAAAAGGATCTAAAGTGTAAATAATCTAACAAGGAAACTCTCAGAAGGAGTTTTAAATCCTTTGACAAGGTAGTTCTTAACATGACTTCTATTATCTCTTAATTGGGCTTAAGATACTCTTAACTGGATATGCCCTTAATAGGGTGTTTTTTATTTCTCCTAACAGGGAATATTTCTTTAGTGCACTATTTGAATTTGTGTGTATCATATCACACATGGCTGTCTCCCTCTAAAAAGAGTTTCCATGGGAAAAATCTTGTGTGTCGAGTCTGCATTGTGTGAATTTTTTACTTGTTAAGTTTCTAAATAGTATTTTCATTTGCATGGTGGGTATTGTGAAATCTATTAAAGAAGAGTTTCAAATTTGTGGTTGCACTAATTCACTCCCCCCCCCCCTTCTCAATGCCTTTAAAGACTAACAATTAGTATCAAAGTTTAGTTCCCTTAAAGAAGCCTAACAACTCAGGTAGGATCCATAAGTAAAATATGGAGGGTTTGTTAAGGCACAGGAGGTAACTCAAAGATACTGGATTTCTCATTGAGGAATTGGAAAGAAAATTGAAGTAGTCAAGAGCCAAAATACAAGAGATTATTGAGAAACTAACTTAGAGTCAAGACTACATTGAGAAATTGCCTAAACAAAGTGGATCTGATGAATCTAAAGCAGCTCTGGAAGAACTGTCACAAGAGAATGGGCAGTTGCATAAGGACAAGAAGAACATCAAGAGATAAATTTAAGCTTTATCAATCAGATTGGGTGAAAAAATGGAAGCAAGGAAGGTAGTAGAAGAAGCAAAGAAAACTTTTGAGGAAGCCCTAAAAGCTAAAATATATGAGCTTTTCATATCTGAACAAGAGGATGCTACATTGCATGCACATTTACATGAGACAATGAAAATATAAAAGATACTATTAAAGGGAATCAAGAAGACCTTAGGGAGATTGAGAATTTGAGAAATGAGAATGAAAAACTAAAGGAAGAATTGAAAATTTCTAATGATCTGCTGAAGAAATTCAATGAGAGCACTGCAAAACTTGATAAGCAGATAAGGAATCAAAGAAGGAGAAAAGAGACCAAAGGCATTGGATACATTGGTAATACTATTTTTTAAGTTGGTGAATCTTCTAGAACAAAGGAAATCAAGCATGAAGGAGATTCTGGTAAGAAAGCCTACAAACTTGTGTGTTTCAATTTTCATAAGGTAGGTCATACTATAGATGTATGTAGGAGTTGGTCTGCAAATAATACTAGAAATTTTTATGGATATAGCTACAACTGAAATAAGTATGGACATATTTCCTATGATTGTAGATCTACATCTAGTAGTAGATCTAGTAGCTTTAATGGTTACTGTTACAACCACAAAAATATGGTTACAAAGTTGATAAGTGCAGGTCAAGAGTTATCAATCAAAGGTCGCCTATGAACTAGGAAATCCCTCACCAAAGGGAGAGCCAATTTTATTTCACATGCTCAATATATGGTAACTATGGACACATGGCTATGAATTGCAAAATGAGGACTGCAAGAGGTAATGTTGGACCATGGAGAACAACTAGTGTGACATGCTTTCATTGTCACAAGATTGGACATCTAGCAAGGAAATACATGTTAAGGAACCAATCAGTAAACCAGTCAAGCAATTGGAAAGAGAATCAAATTGTGAATGTAGAAGAAGTCAACAAAGAGAAGAACAAAAATTTGAAGAAGAAGGAAGATATTAATACATTGAAGGAATCCACATCTCCATAGGCTGTGGGAAATTCATCATCAAACTATGCCTTCATGTGGCTTAGGGGGAGAAAGTATTGTTGAATCCAGCTTCAAACCCCCTATAACTGGATGGGGACATCTATCAACATTTTTAGATGAAATAAGGTCTTTTGGAGTGTAATATGAAGTTTTAATGAATTACATGATGTTTTGATCATCGGTTATGAGTGTTTGAGTCAGTCGGTGAAAAGGTAAGCTTAATCAGAAAGAGAAAGAAACAAAAGGCACAAAGAGATAAGAAAGTTGTTGATGAAGAAAGTGAAGGAACTAAGTTTGAAAAAGATCAGAAGTATCTCAAGGAAATAGGAAATAAATCTAAGGTGGTTGGTTCCCCTACTTCTAAACTTGTCAAGCTTGATTTTGGAAAATTCATTTCTATTGAAAACATAGTGCATAGAGTTAAATAGTGGGGTGTGTTAGTTGGTGTAATAAATTTCTATGACAAGGTCAATGAGAAAGATTAGAAGATGATTGAGGATGTTGTTTTTTCAGCATGCACAAGTTGTGCAAAGCCCTTATTGAATTGCAAGGTCAAATTCCTGCAACATTGTATGCTAATATTGAAGCTAGGTGGTGTACTATATTGAAACTTGACAAATAAATAATTAAATATGCCTTAGTTCAATTACAACCAAATATGTCTACAGATGAAATCAATGAGACACTTCAAAAGATTGGACATTATTTTAAGACTAATTCTAGAATTACAAGATTATTGATTGGTGATTCTCAATCAGTGAGAGATGAAACAGTGAGTATTTTGAAGAAACTTTTAGGACTTGTTGAGGAAGAAGAACAAGACAAAGATGAAGGAGAAAAAGAAGAGGATAATCCAGTGGTTACTCAAACTGTTGGAGTATTTACTATTGGTGGTGTGAAAATCACACTTGAGAAAGTTAGAGATGAGATGAACACTACAGGTGGTATTCCTACCACGGAGTTACATTATGAGCTCATGGATACACAAGATTTGCAAGAATCTCATAAGCAACAAGATGTACATGAGGAAAAAAAAGAAGAACTATTAAACCTAGGTACTGGTCAGACTGTGAATGATGTTACACAAGATAAAGTTTCTATAGATGATCAGCATCAAGGGAAAGAAAAAGAGAAGGAAGTTACAGAGAAGGAAGTTATAGAGAAGGAGCATGAACAAGAAAAGGTAACACCTTTCTCCCAGTCCAAGAATATTAATTAAGATGATATACTACTTAAAGGACAGGTGGACTTTTGTAATATGAGCCCCAAGGAGGTGATATATTTTTCTATGGAACTCAAGTCAAAGGACAAAAAGGAAATAATGAAGCAAGAAGCATGAGTAATTCTCTATGCCAGAGACATATTTTCAGATTTACTCAGAAATGTACAGTATGATGAGACTGCAACACTAATAGAGAAGTTATCCCATTTGGTCACTGCTATCAGTGAGGAAATGAAGAGTTTAGAGGATGCAAAAATTTTGAAAGTAGAGAAGGAATATGAGAAGAAAAGGATAGAAAAGTTGGCACAGTCAATCGTTTCAGACAAGAAAGAAATTCTATATCTTACAGAGTTCTATTGTAATTGCATTGTATTTGGACATAACCCGGAAGGCCTTACAACCGGGCATGTTGGATGAAAATATAATGATTCTATTATGAGTATTTGCATTGTGTGGATATAAATCTTTGTGTTGTTATTTATATTCCATTGTGTGGTTATTGGTTGGGGGCTAGGACATCTCCATTG
>MU225022.1:3927616-3954783 GCA_018584345.1 Thuja plicata | reverse complement strand
TATATATGTGTATATATATGTATATGTATATATGTATATGTATATGTATATGTATATATATACATATATATATATATACATATACATATATATATGATTTCTATATATATATAGTCTATGAGATTTCTATATGATGGATGCACATGGTTTATTTTGATTATGTTATGGATCTATAATGATGCATTGTATGATTTCTTATGTTGGATGCATTTGGTATATGTGATGTTATCTACTTAATATATGATATGCAATGCATGCATTTCTTCTTATAGAATGTGATGATGGAAATGATTTGCAATTAATTTCTTTTTGTATTCCTTGTATGATAATGTGACACAAATGAATACGTTAGGTTCTATATGTGATTATGAAATCAAAGAAGGTCTTTATATACAAATGTTATGTATGCACTATGCATTATGGATACTTGTGATGGAAAATGTAATGTTATGCATTATGAAATGAATTAATAATGTGACGCAATGAGATAAGAATCAAATATTCTGATGATATCAACATTCCTATTTTTACTCCTTAAGAGAATATTGTTGATTCTTTTTTGTCATGTGGAATGAATGCAACATCTAAATGAATGTAGAATGATATGCAAGTTTCATGAGTTTTTATTCTTCTGGTCTTTTTTTATACTATATCTCATCATTGAGATTTTATGTTGGATGTAAGTATTGTTAGAATAACTGGGAGGGGGGTGAATCAGTTAGCTCCCAGTTATCCTACAGTCCCAACTTCCTCCATATGTATATAAAAACAATTTCAAACATATAATTCAACTCGGTGAAATGTATTATGTATCTCAAACTGTAGCCAATAGTGTTTATCGAGTATCAGTAAATTAATACTGTGATTACCGATCAATGTCAATAAAGTAAAGTGTTAAGTAAAATAACAATCCAAAACATTCATGCACATTGACACATAGATTTTTAACGTGGAAACCTTGCTAAGGGAAAACCAACGTGGGACCAGTATCCCAAAATATTTCACTCTTCTGAAGTGAGCTCGGTGAAGAGCCAACCCTATTAAAGGTTACAATGTACACTGTTAAATGTGACCTGGTTAGAGGATTTAAAACTAATAGTTCTCTCTTTACCATGCATTCACTATGGGGTCAACAATAAAATACTCAACATTCATTATAATGTCATAATAAAAAATTTCACATCCTACTCGGTTCAGAGATTTATCTGTAACAATGGTTAAACAGATACAGTAATGATCTGAATCAAATACAACTCTATTTTGCATATTTTCATATCTATACTAAGTACATAATACCTCTGATCAATTTGTTCAATTTAGTTCATCTGATTCACCATACTTTGTTCTGATCGGTAATGCTCTTCCCTCTGTCGCTCAGTAATGTCTAAAAAAAATGCTTGGTTTTGTCCTTAACTAGTTTGATCAGTCATGCATAAACTTCACATGTGCACATCATAGCATCATGTGATTCAAAATGAATCTCTTGTCTCATATATAGACATCATAGCTCATTTAATTTCCATCCTTCATATCTTGACGCTTAATCTCTATCGTTGATTTTTTCGCTTAAACCATCCTCGGCAATTGTGTTAAAAACATGTTTCAATATTTGTCGTCTGATCTTACTTGAATTTTTATAACCTCTTAATCAACATAACAAACTTTATCTTTTACCATGAAATCATCAATCGCAAGCTCAGTATTCTAGTTGGCCTCAATTTGATTAAATTGCTCGGTCAATACTATGTTGTGTCGGTGATCCCTAGCTCGGTTATCACTGTGCTCGATATACGTTTTGCTTTACTCGGTGTTCATTGTCTCTCGGTGTATACAATACTCTTCATTTACCGACCACATAAAATTTGTTCGTTCCAAATCTTCAATCCATAGTAGATGTTTGTCATCATAATGATGCTCAAATAAGTTGACATTCATGACAATACATGAACTAATAATATTTATCATCACATCTGTAACTCGGTTGACTATCAACAAATGACTTCAAACATACAATCAGTTGTAGTTCATCAATCTCTCCCTTTAGGATTGATGGTAACACAATATTAAAAATTCCATAGAAAATACCAAACTTATATTCTACAACTGCAACAATTTTGTAGCTCTCCCTAGCTTGAATATAAAATGCGTTAGTATTAAAAACTCACCATGCACTCTCCCTGCAGATTTGACTCTTCTATTCTTGATCTCTCTGTAGATAAATATGTCATTTCTCCCTTTAATCATTCTCTTCTCCCTTGATGGATATATATTGTAGTGAATCTCTCTCACTTTATATATTTCATCGAATCTCTCTCCCTTTGAATCTCTCTCTGGTGTTCGGTGCAGTAAAATAATTACCTTGCAGTGTACTGATATTTCTATGTTAGTCAAGTTAAGCTTTGCATCAACATGTCGGATCTTCTGATTATGTGTAGGTTGATGCAACCTCCTTGTCAGCTTAGTGACTAATAGACAAGGGATGAACCCCTAGTCTACCTCTCAAGTACTCAAATGTATCCTTCAGTAAGGGTTTGGTGAATATGTATGCAAGTTGTTCGTTTCATTGTACATATTCTAGTATCACTTGATAATCTTGTACTTATTCCCTCAAGTAGTGATATTTGATAGATATATGCTTTGTCTTTGCATGCATCACAATATTCTTTGAAATATTTATAGCACTTGTATTATCACAATAAATTATCACTGGGTCAGTGATCTCTGCATTCATGTCTTTCAACAGTTGTTTTATCCATTCTATGTTCGAATAGTTTGCAGCAGCATTAACATATTATGCTTCTGTAGTTGACTGAGATATGCATCCTTGCTTCTTACTTATCCAAGTAACTAATCTTTCTCCAATAAAAAATTCTCCACCAGTAGTGTTCTTTCTATCATCAATGTTCCTAGCCCAATCAGCATCAGTATAAACCTTTAGTTTGAACATTCCTTCCCTTTTGTACCATAGTCCATAATCTTCAGTATTCTTCAGATATCTAAAAATTATTTTTACAGCAGTCATATGTGATTCTATGGGATTAGCAAAAAATCTTGCAACAATTCCAACTGTGTGTGCTATGTTAGGTCTTGTGTGTACAATATACATCAACTTACCAATCATAGACCTATACAAATTTTAATTTACCTCAGGTGTCTTATCTTCTTTTTTCATTTTTCATCTTGTCACCATAGGTGTTCCGATTGGTTTTGATTCTTCCATTTTGAATGTCTTCAGCACTTCCTTGATGTATTTTGATTGGGTAATCTAGATACCTGCAGTCTATTGTAAAATTTGCAATCCCAAAAAAATTGATCTCTCCAAACATTGGCATTTCAAATTCCTTTCTCATTTCATCAGCAAATGAAGTGCATATATTATCATTACCTCCAAATATTATATCATCAAAAAAAATTTCAGCAATAATGGTCTTATCATCATTTCCTCCTTTCAAATACAAGTTGTTATTGTCACTTGTACTAATAAATCCAATATAAGATAGGAGTATAGTTTTTAAATACCATTCTCTCGGTGCTTGTTTCAATCCATATAAAGCTTTGTGTAACTTACATACTATGTTTGTCTAATCAAGATCAACAAATCCTTTAGGTTGTTCAATGTATACCTCTTCTTCCAGTATTCCATTTAAAAATGCAAACTTAACATCCATCTAATATACTTTGAATCCTTTATATGTTGTGTATGAAAGTATTATTCTTACTCCTTCAAGTCTAGCAATGGGTGGAAAATTTTCTCCATAGTCAATACATTTTTCTTGTGCATACCCTTTGCATACTAATCTTTCTTTATTTGTGGTTAAATCCCCATGCTCATTCAATTTTTTTATGAATATCCATTTGGTGCCAATAACAATTTTATCACTTGGTCTCGGTACTAATGTTCATGTCTTGTTTTTCTCTATCTACTCAATTTCCTCATTCATTGCAATGATTCATTCCTCATTTTCTAACGCATCTCTAACATTCTTAGGCTCAAATTCATAAATTAAACATGTGTTGTCTTTCAACTTACTTCTTGTCATCATGCCAGCTCTTTTATCTCCAATAATCTGATTTTGTGGATGATGTCTTCTCACATATTTAGCAAGTACATGTTCAATTCTTTGTTCTTCATTGTCTTCTCCTGTATGTTCATTGTGTTCTTGTTCATGATCTTCAGTTTCTGCATTTTCCTGATTCTCGGTCTATCTTACCTGTTGCACGATGACATTACCCTATTGCACGGTAACCTTAGGCATTTGTGTCAATATGATATCAGGTTCTTCCATGTAGACAAATCTACTATAATATTTCGGTTCTTTCATGTTGTCCTCATCATTCTTCTCAGCAAATTCATCAACTCTCACATTTGCACATTCAATGATTTTGTTAGATGTCTTGTTCAAACAATTGTAAGCCTTAATCTTAGTAGAATATCCAAGAAATATTCCTTCATCACTTTTTGAATCAAATTTACCATTTTGATCATCTTTTAGAATATAGAAACAACTTCAAAATATTCTAAAATAGATCACATTAGGTGTATAACCATACCATAGATCATAAGGTGATTTGTTTGTATATTTCTTCATTTGTACTTGGTTCAGTGTGTAAACGGAAACACTTACTGCTTTTCTCCAGTATGTGTGTGCAACATTATTTTCAATCATCAGTGTTCTGGCATAATCTATAATTGATCTATTTCTTCTTTCAACAATTCTGGTCTACTGTGGTGTCCTCGGTGCAAAACCTTGTCTTTTGATTCCATACTCATTACAAGAGTTAGTGAACTCATAAAAAATAAATTTACCTCCTCTATTAGTTCTCAAACACTTTAGTTCTCTTCCAGTTTATTTTTCCACTTTAGCTTTATACCATTTAAACATCTTAAATGCTTCATATTTTTCTTTTAGGAACATGACAGACATCATTCTAGAGTAGTCCTCAACAAATAAAATAAATTAACTATCCCCATAATAGCTTTGTATTCTCATTGGTCCACATAGGTCTGTATGAACTAACTCCAAAATATCCTTAGATGAAAAATTCTTGTTCTTAAAACTAGAGTTTTACATCTTTCCCATTTGACATTTTTTGCACATTACATGGGCTGGTTTAGATAAGCTTGGTAAGCCTCTAACTTTTATTTTCTTACTAATATTAACCATGTTGTCAAAATTTACATGACAAAAACTCTTATTGCGTGACCATATATCTTCATTATTTTCCAATAAGCAAGTATTTTCAGCAATGTCAAGGTAGAATAGGTTACCTTTTAATTGTTCACCTGTACTGATCAATTTTCATGTTCCATGATAGATTCTAGCTTTTCTATTTTCAAATATAACTCGGTGACTTGTGTTATTCAACTATGAAACAATCAACAGATTATAGTTAAGTCATTTTACCCAATATGAATTCTCACATTTGATTTGATTGTTCAGCATAATAGTACCTGTCCCTTTCACTTGACAAGGTGTATCATTTCCCATTCTAACAGATCCACCATCATAATGTTCAAGAAATTCAAATTTTCCTTTATCTCCAGTCATGTGATGTGTATAGCCACTATCAATAACCAAATTTCATGTTTACTAACTTTAGAAATAAGTGTTGTTTCTACATACCTTTCATCTTCATCTGAATCATCTTTCAAAGATACAAACACTGTCTCAATATCTTCATCACTGTCAGAACCACTGTCATTATCTTTATCTTCAGCAATGTAACAAGCCTTCTTGCCTTTATCTTTTTAATCTCGGTTATCTATTCTGTCATATTGTTAGTTACTTCTGTAATCTCTGTCATCTTTTATGTCATTAGATCTATCATTTATTTCATTATTCTTTTTGTTAGGGCATCTTGCAGAAAAATGGCCAATCTCTTTACAGCTGAAACATATCAAAGGTAGTTTACCTTTATATCTTCCTTTACCTTTGTGCAATATTCTAACCATTAAACCCTCAAGTTCATCAAGTTGCTTATCATCACTATCACTGTCATTTTTTATTTTTGATTAAGTGTTTGCTACTAGGTTTACCAATTTTCAAAGTAGACATAAATGTGGATTCCATAGAAGGTACAATATTGTTGTCAAAGTTATTCTATTTCAGCTCAAAATAAATCAATATTCCAACAAGACTATCAACAATAATATTATTTCTAGGTGATGCTTTCATTTCATGTATTGCAGAGACTCGTATAGGATAAATAGGTAGTAAAGTTCTAAGAATCTTACTCACAATAGTGTCTTCATCAATATTTCCACCAGCTCCTCGAATAGCATTCACAACTTCCTTGAGTCAGGTATTGTACTGTGTTATGTTCTCTCCTTCTTTCATTCTCATGTCATCAATTTTTTCTCAAATACTTTCAGATTTACCTCTCAGTACATTTGCATCTCCTTCATAAACTATTCTAATCTTGTCCCACATCTACTGTTCAGTTGTACATGTCTTGATATCCTCAAATTTAGAATCAGTAAGTGAAGAAGAAATCTCCACCATTATAAGGTTGTGTTCATGTTTTTCTTTCATCTGATTGACAGTCAAAGGTTCAGTAGGTAGAATGAATTCATTATCCAAGTAATCTTCAATATTGTCTCCAATCCCTGATAGGTATAGTCTCATTCTTCTTTTCCATGTCAAGAAGTTCTCCTTGTTCAGCTTCGGTGCGTCTCTCTTATACATCTTGTGATCTTTAGCTTAAGTCCTTCAAAACTTTCTTCTAAGCATTGTACACTCTGATACCAATTGTTATAATAACTAAGAGGGGGGTGAATCAATTAGCTCTCAGTTATCCTACAGTCCCTAATTCCTCCAAATGTATATAAAAACAATTTCAAACATATAATTCAACTCGGTGAAATGTATTATGTATCTCAAACTTTAGTCAATAGTGTTTACCGAGTATCAGTAAATTAATATACTAATTACCGTCAATGTCAATAAATTCAAGTGTAAAGAAAAATAACAATCCACAACATTCATGCACATTGACACATAGATTTTTAACATGGAAACCCTGCTAAGGGAAAAACAACTTGGGACCGGTAACCCAAAATATTTCACTCTTCTAAAGTGAGCTCGGTGAAGAGCCAACCCTGTTAAAGTTTACAATGCACACTGTTAAATGTGACTTGGTTAGAAGATTTAAAACTAACAGTTCTCTCTTGACCATGTATTCACTATGGGGTCAACAAGAAAACACTCAACATTCATTAGAATATCATAATAAATACTTTCATGTCCTACTCAGTTAAGAGATTTATTTGTAACAATGGTTAAACTGATACAGTAATGATCTGATTCAAATACAACTTTGTTTTGCAGATTTTCACATCTATGCTAAGTACATAATACCTCTAATCAATTTGTTCACTTTAGTTCATCTGATTAACCATACTCTGTTCTACTAGGTGATGCTCTTTCCTCTGTCGCTCGGTAATGTCTACAGGAAACACTCAGTTTTGTATTTAACCAGTTTGATCAGTCATGCATAAACTTCGCATGTGCGCATCATAGCATCATGTGATTCAAAATGAATCTCTTGTCTCTTATATAGACATCATAGCTCATTTAATTTCCATCCTTCAGATTTTGACGCTTAATCTCTATCGTTGATTTTGCCGCTTAAACTATCCTCGACAGTTTTGTTAAAAACATGTTTCAATCTTTGTCATTTGATCTTCCTTGAATTTCCATAACCATTTGATCAACATAACAAACTTTATCTTTTACCTCAAAATCATCAATTGCCAACTCAGCATTCTAGTCGGCCTCGGTTTGATTAAATTGCTCAGTCAATACTTTGTTGTGTCAGTGATCCCTAACTCTGTTATCATTGTGCTCAGTATACACTGTGTTTTACTCATTGTTCACTGTCTCTCGGTGTGTACAGAACTCTTCATTTACCAACCACATAAACTTTGTTCATTCTAAATCTTCAATCCATAGTATATGTTTGTCATCATAATGATACTCAAATAAGTTGACATTAATGACAATACATTAACTGATAATGTTTATCATTGCATCTATAACTCTGTTGACTATCAACAAATGACTTCAAACATGCAATTAGTTGTAGTTCATTAGATATAAATATCGGTGTCTTTCAAAGTCGGTGATGAACCAAGGTACTTAATTACATTGATGTTATCAGAAAACATGAGCATCAATGCATGTAGAGCCAAGATTACCTAAGTGTTATTTGCATAAATAAGCAAGAGTTCCTTCTTTTCTTGTGCAATGAAGATATATTGTCTACAATGACCCATTCATTTACATCCTTCAACAAAAATGTTGTGCCCATAATGACCCTTTCATTTATATCCTTAGGAAGCATTTTCATGGATTGCACAATACTAATAATTCCCTCAATGCAAACAAATGAGGAAAGAGTTCAAACCTCCCTTTGGTGTACACATATTTGGATTTGAGGTATGTGTGGTGTATCACAAGATGTGAAGGCCCTTATCATAGACATCCCATAATATTTTATTTTCAACATAATAATCCCCACAATCAGCAATCAAAGAACATGTCATATTCCTTCTTTGGTCTTCTAGTCTAGTGACTCTATAATTCCTCAGGAAATATGACAATCAGCAATCGATAATGTTTCCAAAAGACAAGGAATGAATTTCATCCTCTATCTAAAGTGCATAAATTTGGAGTCAAGGTATGTGCATCGTACCATAATCCAAGCATTGTTATGTCTCAATATTGTGTAGTTCTATGCTTATCATATATATGGAGGCACTTATCACATGCACCCCAGAATATCTTGATGAACTACAATTTATCGTATGTTTGAAGTCATTTTTTGATAATCAACTGAGTTACATAAGTGATGATAAACATTATCCGTTAATGTATTGTCATTGATGTCAACTTATTTGAGTATCATTATGATGGAAAACATTTGTTATGGATTGGAGAACTGGAACAAACAAAGTTTATGTGGTCAGTAAATGAAGAGTTTTGTATACACTGAGAGACAGTGAACACCGAGTAAAACACAGTGTCTACCGAGCACAGTGATAACCGAGCTAGGGATCGCCGACACAAAAATTCACCGAGCAATTTATTCAAACTGAGGCCAACTAGAATGTTGAGATGGCAATTGATGATTTCAAGGTAAAAGACAAAGTTTGTTATTTTGATAAAATGGTTATGAAAATTCAATGAAGATCAGACAACAAAGATTGAAACGTGTTTTTAACACAACTGTCGGGGATGGTTTAAGCGGCAAAATCAACGATGGAGATTAAGCGGAAAAATCTGAAGGATGGAAATTAAATGAGCTATGATGTCTATATAAGAGACAAGAGATTCATTATGAATAACACATACACCTGAAGCACACATGAGAGTTTATGTATGACTGATAAAACTGGTTAAAGATAGAACTGAGCATTTTCTGCAGACATCACTGAATGACAGAGGAAAGAGCATTATCGAGCAGAACAAGTATGAAGTATGAGATGAACTTAAGTGAACAAATTGATCAAAGGTACTATGTATTTAGCATAGATCTGAAAATTTGCAAAATAAAATTATATTTGAATCAGATCATTACTGTATCAGTTTAACCATTTTTACAGATAAATCTCTTGATTGAGTAGGATGTGAAAGTCTTTATTATGACAATCTAATGAATGTTGAGTGTTTTCTTGTTGACCCATAGTGAATGCATGGTCAAGAGAGAACTGTTAGTTTTAAATCCTCTAACCAGGTCACATTTAACAGTGTGCATTGTAACCTTTAATAGGGTTGGCTCTTCATCGAGATCACTTCAGAAGAGTGAAATATTTTGGGTTACTGGTCTCAGGTGCTTTTTCCCTTAGTAGGGTTTCCACATTAAAAATCTATGTGTCAATGTGCATGAATGTTGTGGATTGTTATTTTTCTTTACACTTTACTTTATCGACATAGATCGGTAATCACAATATTAATTGATAGGTTGTTGCCAATGCTGGTCATAGAGGCACTCTGTAGTCTATAATAGTTCCCGTTGTAGAGAAAGGTACTTAGTCAAGTGCTCAACATAAAAAGGACGCGGGACATTCTTCAAAAAGTGTTCGGAGGAGGGATGTTGTGACGAGGAACAAAGTTAGCATACATGATGGAGGTCCAGCAACAGTAAAGGTAATTTGGCAATGTAATACACATTTTTTTTATTTTTACTAACTGATGATGTGTGTAGTTGCAGAGGGATTTGAGGTCACTCTTTTGAGTTATAAGTTTGATGAATCCTTCACATTGTTTTAGTAATGATAGAACTATACACTATTGTTTTGGTAGGGTGCTTGTGATGCGGTTCATGGTGAGAGTTTGGAGGGTTCAATTGAGTTCATAGAGGAGGGAGCTCATCCAAGTGAAGGTCTAGAGGAGAAATATGGAACGTGCTCTTCTGACAGGATAAAGAAATTGGACAAAAGGAGGAAAATATATGATTTAATAGAGGCAAGAATAGAGGAACAAAAGGTACTTTGCGATCACACTACAAAACATGTATGTGTCACTTTTCTCCACTGCATTGTAGTACCACATGGTCCCAATATTTTTGCATGCAAAGTTTGTTTTGTGTAAACTTTCTGAAGTTCATTTCAATCATCAAACGCCCATGTATGTGATGTTGCAAGTTAAAATGTGGTTGTCGTAGGGTGTCCCCCAAGCAGTTAATAGGAGGGTGTGGCAGCCTACAATGCAATTATCACTAGGCTACAATGCATTGTGGTAGGCTACAATGAATTATGGTAGGCTACAATGCAATGTGCACACCACTCTTCTGATAAGCTGCAGAGAAGGGAGGATAGAAAGAAACCAAAAGTTAATTTTGAGGAGGGGATGGAATCAGTAAAGGAGGTATGTTGGCACTCTAGTGTAGACGTTTTGTGTCCATAAAATGAATATGTTTCTCCTTGTTCCACTAAAATATAGCATGCATTTTTGTTTGATAATTTATCTACATTGCTTCTCTGATAGGGTGGTCACCACCTTGATGGTGGTGATAACAGGCTGGTAGTTTTATTTTCCAGTCATAGTGGATCTCCTCCAACATGCAGTGTGGTTGAGCATGGCAATGGCATTTATGGAGATGATGGTGTATGTATCTTCTAAGTCCATATAGTTGTCATCCTTGGACATATTGTTTGTGTTATATGAATTTTTAATTTATCCGCTTATCTATCCATATCAGTTCCAACTTATAAAATTCACTTGTGACCATGTTAGGACGATAGTGTTTGCGATACCGTTGACTACAATTCAAATATGTAAGAGACGGATGGAGTTGTATGTTTTATTGTAATGTCTTTCTGGTTCTTGTCTTGGGGAAATAATGTTTATTTTGAATGAGAACATATTACATATCTCTCTTGGGATGTTGATTTTCTTGGTTAGCATGTTGCGAGAAAAAATAGGCGGATATGGGGATGAAGGAATGACCAAGGTGATTATCTGTTCAAGGAATTAAGTGTGTCGATTATTTCATGTCTGATGTATTTATATGATTGGCATTGCAAAATGTAATATACAATTGTATTTCATCATGTTGTTATCGATTTGGTTTCTGTGTGCGTCAACTTGCTTTTCCTTGCAGCATGATGAGACAAAAGGAATTCCTTGGGGGAAAACTCGCACATGTGTAGAACTTAATGGGGAAGGTGTTGCCTTGGGAGAGATGAACGTTATTTAGAAAGGCTCTAATGATTCATAACGTCAAGAGAATAATGTATGACAATCCTCTTTTCACACTGTCTTGCGAGGTATATGTGACTATAAATTTGTCTAGTTTGATTCTTGGTATAACATTAGGAGTCAATGGGTTCACATGTGCCAACTCCTTTACTGTTGTAGGCAATTTTCACTGACAAGGACCGCATAGACGGGGATGGCCACACTTTTTGTGGTTGGAGATAACGTGGACCTACTAGTGGATGGAAAGGTGGAAGGCAGAGGTGTCATGGATACGATGGGAAGGGGTTCTCTATGCCATAACCGCCCAATCCCATGGGGATGTGAAAAATTTTGCATTTATGAGGTCTTTGATCCAAATGCTCATCTACCGTTTGGTCATTCCTTTTCAGACCACCTGGTCGATCCCTAAAGTCGTAAAAGGTATGGCACATGGAGGACCTCATAAAATCCACATATGTGGTAAAATTTCATCACATATTTGCCACTTTTGTTTTTTATCAATATATTTCATCCACTGTACTGATTTTGTGACGGCTTCATAAATACATTAATTGAAGTTGTGTATTGTTGATGGTTTTTTGCAGGATCAAGTTTTGAAGACTGTAAAGGCAAGAAAAGGTAACAGCAGCAGCCATCCTATCATCAAAAGGAGTAGTGTGAGGATTTGATCTCTAGGGATCACCCCTCTAGAGATGCACAAGAACCCAAGGAAGCATGCTCAATTCTACGAGGGTGTCAACTCTATTGCAAAAAAAAGACAACGAAGGAGGGAATGAGAATGGGTTGTTAATTGTAGTCATACCTACTAGATGTGTGAATAAAATATTCACCAAGATAATTTGTAGGAAGTAATAGTAAGGCAGATGGTTGAATGTCTTATTTCAGATATTCAGTGTCTGTGGTGGTCATTTCATTGATAACCTTGTTTCTTATTTAACTATGTTCAATAAGAGTCACCTTAGTTGGAGTGAAGTTTCCAATTAGAAGAGGTACTCATATGTTTAGAAACTAAATAGTGTTATGCAAACTTTAGCCCCCTCATGGTCTATCAGAATGGTTTTATCTGACGGGCCAAAGGTGGCAACAATTACAAATAGTTGTTAGTTCTATTGACTAGAAGTGCACTTGTATTCGAGCTACTTGTTCCTATACACACAACAAATTAAATCTAGCTATGTTCAATAGGATTTCAGTTAACTACAAATGATTATTTGCAATTCAAAATAATTGTATGTTGAAATGGACAATGTTGATAGATGATCCTTCATCTAGTTTACCTATCCACTAATTTGTGTTTTCAATAAACCAATTTTTGAGTTGTTTATGCAGCACCAAATAATGCTTGTGTTTTCTATAAATGAAACAAAATAGATTGAGTTGTGTTCAATATGACTTGACTTAACTATTAACTATATTACAATTCAAATTATTTGTATGTTGAAATTATGGACACTGTGGATAGAGAAGCCCATTTTTTTGTGCTTTCTCTATTCCGTGATTTTTGTTTTAAAGAAAATAATTACTGAGGAGTATCCGTAGGAAAAAATATTGAATTTATTATGCATTGAATGTTAATTTTTCTTATTGACCATGCGTTCCTTAGACAATGTATTGGATGATGCCTAATATTTCTAATGTTAGTCAATGGATTCATCTTCTATGCATTGTTGACTAATGGACTCAACACTAGTGATTTCTTGTATGTTTTACTATAACTCTCACTAAAGAGTTTTGTATTCCAAATAAAATTCAAGTTTAGTTTTCTTAAGATTCCATGACTCAATTTATTATTGATCTAGTGCGCGATTGTATTTTTTGATAAGGGAAAATGGTGGAAAAAAGGCCAACCGTCATCGATACTAAACAATAGAAGTTCTCATCTTTTGGAAGCGTGGTTGTAATACTTGCGAGCTAATATATTCAATTGTGTTTAATTAGAAATGACTTAACTATGAACAACATTTGGAACTAAAAATATTTGTATTTTAAAAGGATGACCATTGTCTATTGAGGGCCATTGTCTACTACCCCTATACAGTTAATTGTGTTTTCAATAATATTGTTTGGTGGCTAGTTTATGCGATAGAAAATATTGCATTCCTCATGTGTCGAGTGTTGATTCTTATTGTCAATTATGCATTTGTTACAAGCACTGTGTAACCAAAATTTATTTGTTGTAGCCAATCGTATGCAAAGTGTGAACATCAAATTTGACATAATAATTGTTTGCAACTCTGTTTAATTACGTTGTTGGACTAACATTTTACTGTGGAAACTCATAATGTATGCCTGTAGTTTCCCTGAGGACTCTTTTTACAGTTAGGAATATGTTTTTTGTGGCAACATCTAATATTTTTCATGCAACATCAATTGAGTTCATTTCTTCCTATCCCTTGCATTGTGATGGTATTGTAGATGTTGCATTTGTTTGCATTTTTGCATTCTTATACTGCATTTGTGTTCTGTTTATATAATGCTTTATATTCTTACTGTGGTTTTCGATTGCAACTCTCCATATAGTGTCTTCAAATTTATATTATGTGCAGGTCTTTGATTCTCTTGAATTTTTCTTGTTTACTATCGTAATTTAGCCACAAATTTTCTTGCTTTCAATGTGAACTAATTACTATCTTTTTACAGTGTCTGCATACATGGAAACGGGAAAATCTGGATCAACTGGGGCAACAAAGAGAAAGGATGTTGAAGAAGATACGACCGACCATAAACTGGAAGCCCCTTAGAGTTCAATCCTAGAGTGAAATTCTTCTAGGGACACACCCAAACATGTGGTGGACCCACCTCCGGCTTTCAATGCTTAAGGCAAGCCCCGAAAGAAAGCACTGTCCATAGGGGGAAAGTCCCCAATGAAAGCACCATCGGAAGGGGGAAACTCCCCAATGAAAGAACCACCAGAAGGGGAATTTATAAAATTTCCCACAATAATGGATCCACTTGAACCACAATGTGGTTCTCTAAGAATGGACATTGTGCACACCGAAGTGCTCACGGAGATGTTGTGGTCCCGCAAGGCAGAGATTGCAAGGTTGAAGTCAATTTTGAGCGAGGTTTGGATGAGATACACTAAATTGAATATGAGATACACTAAACTGAATAAGGATTTTGTATATATTTATGATAAGAATGTGGAGCTGTAGTTGGAATCACGTAGGAAAGAGATGGTTGTGAAGGAGCTTGAGGAAGGACTTAACGCAAAGGCAAAGATAGAGAATGTCGGAAAGGACCAGTATCATGTCATTCTCAAAGTGTTGGAAAGTAGCATGGAGTCATGGAAAGACATATACTTAAAGCTTGTGTGCATGCCTTTAATTGATATTGATTCAATGGGTGTCCCCTTGCCACCACTCGTACTGAGTGGGGAAAAAATGATGAATGGTTGCGATATTTATTTTCTTTTATCTGAAGTGTTAGTGACAGTATTTTTGTTCGAAGAGGAAAAGCATTTAGTTATGATTTTTGTTGAATATAAGATCATTTATATTGGATGCATGTTTCTAATACATGTAATAAAAAATAGATTGAAATGTGTTCATTTACACTTCGGTTAACTATGACTGCTATTTTTCAAGTAAACATAATTGTATGGTGAAATGGTGAACAATGTCTTTGTTGTAGATCCTACATCTATTGTTGTTGTACATTGAAGTATATTTTGAGTTCACCTATTAGTGATGAGTTTATATATCACAAAATTAATAATTTATTACTCATCCAATCTTGATTCTTAAGGTCCATTATGCTTTTCAAAAAATTAGTATTTTATGATGGTTAATGTTTTGAATGGTGATGAATGCATTACTTGTGAATGCAATTTTCTTTTCTGCACCCACGAGTTGTTATTTTTTGTTTCAGTTCACACTATCATCGAATGGGATTTATTGCTTTCAACGTAACTACAATTTTGTTAACACTTGTTTTTGATAGAGGTTGAATTATAGTTCGAGTATGTGATACATGCAATGAAATATATTTATTTGTGTTCATTTATAGTTCAACTGAATACAATCAATATTTTAAATTTTAAATATTTCCATGTTTCGACGATTAAAACTTTCTTTCCTATCATGGGGAATGTATCTTATCCCTTTGCAATCAATTGTGTTCTCAGTATAAGAATTTTGCTGCAATTTATGTGACGCAACACTTTTCATTAGTTAGGCATCCAATGTGGATTCTTCATGTTCGTTATGCATACCTTACAATTTGAATGCAATGTTCACATGTCATTCTGATACAAGTTGATGGATTCCAAATATATCCAATCTTGGTTAATACGGTCTTTTCTATGTTCTGTATTTTCTTTTTTTTCCATGTGAACTCTTGGACAGGGTCTTATGGTCCGTAGAAAGGTACAATACACTTTTAGGTATTGTTCAATGCAACTCCACTTATATTGGATGCATATTTGTGCTATGTCTAACCAGCAATAGATTCCAATTTGTTGAATATGAGTTCACTTTAGCAGTATAGTGTTATTGCTCCATTCTTCCCTTGGGGAAGACGATCAAAAACATCTTGTTAAACTAAATGTGACATAACACGAGAGATGGGAAGATTAATCATATAGCATGTCCTTGGCGTACTTATGTATGGAAGTTCAACCCATGATTAAGGGGTCTATTGTGGGTTATCTTTGATTGGCGTATGGTGTAAATGAATGGAAATGTTTATAACCATTGTTGAATAGAAGCTCACTTATATTATTTGCACATGTATGAAATTAACCATGTTGTACTTGTACATTGTTGCAAGTTAGTGGATTTGGTAATTTGGCATTGGAATGTGACGACGCATATGTTATTGTGATGGTGGTAGTGCAAACTATAACGAAGATTTTGACAGTTCACACAATAAGTAATAAAACTAACAATAAGGATATGGAACATGTTTATGCTATGAAAATACATTGTCTCATAGCATAGACAGTCATGTCTTTCAGATAATTGAACAGTAAATGAAGCGTGCATAGAACCATGTTGTATTTAGGTTGATAATGGTAAGTGACGTTTGTTGTTCTTGTCTTCACCGTGATGACAAAGTGAATATCAGATGCGGAGCGATGCACTTGACCATTCTCTAGTTTTGCGTAGGATTGTCGTTACCCACTAAAATTGGCTATTTAGGTCACAACATAGAGAATGAATTGGGGATTGTGACTCTATCCACTGGAAAGCATAATAAACCTATCTAGGGGTTTTATAATAAGTAATATAGCTTATGATAGGAATATAGAACACTCAAACAACATCTAGATACAACCACTTCACAAAACAATACACCTCGGACAAGCGAAGCCTTGACACATACAAAAAACTTGCACCTAACCACGTCCTTTTTTACCTCAGTAATTGTAAGTTGTGTTTCTCGTTATTTCCCTCCGCTTGAGGATGAAGTGAATATTATTTTATGATCTAGGTACTTCACCATTATTTATTTTTTTCTCCTATACTCTAACTCACTATAATGTGAGTTTTGGCTTTCCAACGCAGTGAACAATATGAGGATATTGATTGTATCTCGTGGATTTTAAAATGAATGTTTCTAGCATTTATATTATACATAATAAATCTAACATCTTGGAACACTTGCAAAATAAAAAACTTCAACCTCTTTAGTTAGAAGAAGATAGGATGGATTATAGTAAGCCTCCATTCATATGAAAACTTAGGCACCAATGCATCTTACATCCCTGTGTTAACTATGTTAAAAATATGTCGTGTTTTGCGTTATGGTCATCGCTAGTAGGAAACGACCCATATTTATCCCGCAACTATGCACACACTTTTATTTATTTGTGATTCTTTTCTCCCACTGGATAGAATTTACCCACATGTCACTGACTATGTTATGATATTGAATCAACAAACAAGATGTGAGTCGGGAAAATGGCGTCTTAGCGAAATGCCTTATCTCAATGAAAATTTATTCGGATGCCACATCGTGGTGAACGTGTTAACAATAAGTCATATTTGTCATTCGAGCCTTGGGTTGTTGGAAAAAGTAAAGATTATTCCCATAAAAAGGTACTTAACCTTTTTTTTATAATTGTTGCTACCCTGCTTTTAGTCACTGCAATTGGTCTGCTCTGCATCAAAACGTGGTCATTTTCAATGGGATAATGTTGATAATCTACCAAATTCTAATGTACCTTTAGAGTGATGGATGGACAAATGATAGAACAAACTATGACAAAATGGACCATTTAGAGGAAAAAAAATTATCCACATCCAAGTTGTAAGGGTAGCAACATACCATCCTCACCCAATTCATTTGAGCAAACCACAATTTCTCTAAGGGTGTACACAACCACGTTACATTTACTATGATATGGAAACATCATGTTATCTATTCTTTCTCACGATAGGAGGAGAAAGTAAATAATATTTTTCCTACTACACACAACCATTCATAATTTTGTCCTTTTTTGGTGCTATTAACTGAATCAAATGATAAGGAGGGGGCATACATGAAGCCTCCTTTGTACTTTATGCAACAATAATTGGTCCTTTCACTGATCACACACACTTGGTTTGTTGAATAACTGTGCACATTTTGTCCTTAGACTGACCACTTTTTCATGGATCCACATGGAGATAATGCCTTTATGCAAGATTGGTCCCAAAGCCACCTTGTGCAAAACCAAAGCCGCCACTAAGCGCAAAACCCCTTTTTCAAAGTCAACCCATGCGTAGAAACAAGTCACCCTGTGCACAAATCTTTGAAGGTGGATTTGACTAGCACTATGTAGCTTGATAAACCTTCAATTCTCCTTCCCCCTCTCTCTTGGGATGAGTGGAACTAGAATAGCACAACTTGTCTCTCCCTTTATTTTCTTCTCCCATGGATTGCCTAGCATTACACAACTTGCTAGTCTTTTTTATTTATGGTCTCTCTCTTCTCTCCATGCTCTGATAGCTATGTTAGAGGATTAGATAATGGAATTTGTTCCTTTGGCAAGGATCTTGTCTTTTCTATGTGACCACTTATGCTTTTGCAATGGCTTTCCAAGCATGATATTAGTGGTTGAGACATTCTTTCATCAAGGTCTCTTCAACTAACTTGGATCTATAGTAAGCTTTAGGCTTTTGTCTTTGATTTTTTGTCCTTGTGCATGGATGTCTGAGTTGAGACCCTTTGTTTGGGGAATTATGTCATTAAACTTAACTCTCTCTCTCTCTCTCTCTCTCTCTCTCTCTCTCTCTCTCTCTCTCTCTCTCTCCNTCTCTCTCTCTCTCTCTCTCTCTCTCTCTCTCTCTCTCTCTCTCTCTCTCTCTCTCTCAGGGGTCTTAAGAGGTCCTAAGACACATTAATGTGTCCTTGGACCCCATATGACCCCTTAAGACCATTAAGGATACATTTTGGGGGTCTTATGACACATTATTGTGTCCTATGACCCCTCATAACCCCTTAGGACACCTAAGAATACATATTAGGGGTTGTAAGGGGTCCTAGGACCTCTAATGACCATTTAGGACCCTTTAAGACCCCTAATAATACATCTAAGGGGTCCTAAAGTGTTCTAAGGGGTCATAAGACATATTAATGTGACATAGGACCCCTTAGGACCCTTAAAGACCGCCAATAATACATGTTAGGGGTCATAAGGGGTGATAAGGGGTCCTAGGATAGATTAATGTGTCCTAACACCCCTTATGACCCCTTAGGAACCTTTAGGATCCCTAACAATACATCATAGGGGTCTTGAGGAGTTATAAGGGGTCACAAGGGGTCCTGAGAAAGATTAGTATGTCCTAGGATACCTTAAGACCCCTTAGGACCTTTTAGTACTACTAATAATATATCTTAGGGCTCATAAGGGGTCTTAAGGGGTCATAAGGGGTCCTAGGACACATTAATGTGTCCTAAGACCCCTTAGGACCCCTAGTTGGAAGTCAAGGATGTGGATCGATGTCATTTCAGAATCACTACCAAACATGGACTACATTATTAAACATGTATTTTGTGAGAACAATAGGGATGCAGATGTTTTGGCTAACTTTGATATTTCTAAAGATTATTTCTAAGAATGTCCGGAAGCGGACAAGCTTTTCACTCTAAGTTGGTACAACTCTGGTTTGGTTTTTTACGAGAGGGCGATGTGATTTCCTTGTTGATGGATGGATGTTCAGAATTTTGTGGTGGCAAAGTTTCTAATTTATTGAGCTGAGCAGAGGTTGACTGGGTTTTTACCGCCTCTATCTATTTTTTGATGTGTATGCTTCATTTGATCTCACATAAATGAGAGAGAAAGTAGTATTTATTCTTGATTTAGTTATGTGTAGCAAGGCTTCAGATGTGAGGCTAAGGAGATTGTTTATGATCAATGGTGATGTGCTGATGGAGACTGAAAATGATATTTGGTGATGTTCTTCTCCATGAGCGGCATCTCCACAACAATGCTCTAATGGCCAAACTGGTGTACACGGTGGCTAGGACTTTGGATGATTTCAAGCTCACTGAGAAATTCATTCACAAAGTGATAAACTCTAATCTGCAAGTTGTCGCTCTCCAAGGATTGAAGAACCTCAATAAGACTGCCTTCACAGGTTTGGTAGTAGATGCCTTCTCAAATGAGAAGATTCTAGAAAACACCCACAAGGTGCACACCATTAATGTGCTAAGGAATGGTATAAAAAATAACTTAGAAACCTATTAGAGTATCATGGAGGTCAATGAGAGTTTGTTTTCTGATGCACAAATTAGGTGTGCCTAGGAAGTTGTAGAGGTTGAAAGAATCTTGGCGCATGTTCTCTGTGCATGATATGTAATATTTCTTTCTTATGGAATACATTGGTAGCTACCCCTAGGTAGCAGTTCTCTTTTAAAAAGAAAAAAGAAAAAAATACAATGTATGTTTTCTATAGCCATTACACGCGTTGGAAATGGTTGCCTATTTTTTCCACTATTAAGCCCAACATAGATAACAAATTTGAGATACCTTCATACTGGGCTAAACCTCTGTCAGGCCAAAATATCGTTTTATCTTCTAGCATGGGCCAACATGACACCTTTTCCCAATTTTGCAAGAGGAACTAAAGGTTATTTTTGAGGATGTCGGGAGGTGGGCAGTCTTTTCAATCCATGTTGGTATGGCTCTGGTTTGATTTTTCAGGAGAGGGCCATGTGATTTCCCTGTTGATGGATGCATATTCAAAAATTTTGTGGTGGAAGAGTTTGTAGTGTATCGAGTTAAGGAGAGGTAGACCAGTTTTTTACCGCCTCTATTTGATCTCATAGAAATGGCAAAGCAAGTAGTAGTTATTCCTGATTTTGGTTGTGTGTGTGACGAGGTTTTGGATGTGAGGCTAAGGAGATTGTTTATGATCAATGGTGATGTGTTGATGGAGACTCTAAAAATAATATTGGGTGATGCTCCTCTCCCTGAGAGGCACATCCACAACAATGTTATGCTGGCCAAACTGGTGTACACACTGGCTAGGACTTTGGTTTCAAGCTCACTGAGAAATTCATTTGCAAAGTGGTAAACTCTAGTCTACATGCTGCCACTCTCCAAGGGTTGAAGAACCTCAACAAGACTTCCTTCATGGGTTTGGTAGTAGATGCCTTCCCAGTTGAGCAAATTTTGGAAAACACCCACAAGGTGGAAACCATTGATGTGTTGATGAATGGTATAAAATACAACAAATTGGAAACCTGTGAGAGTGTTATGGAGGTCAATGAGAGTTTTTTTTATGATGCACAAATTTGGCATGCCTGGGAAGTTGTAGAGGTTGTAAGAATCCTGGCACATGTTATGTGTGCGTGATATGTAATCTTTCTTTCTTATGGAAGGCATTGGTAACTACCCCTAGGTAGTCGTTTGCTTTAAAAAAAATAATGTTTGTTTGCTATAGCCATTACATGCATTGGAAATTATTGCCTATTTTTTCCACCATTAAGCCCAACATAGATAACGACTCTCACATACCTTCATCCTGCGCTAAAAATCCATCAGGCCAATACGTCGTATTATTTTCCAGAGTGGGATAACACATCCCATTTTCCCAATATCATAATTTCACAAGGGTGATAAGGCATCTATGCAAAATACAAAAAATTTTCCATTTTGCACTTACCAGAAGTGAGCCAAAGGAAGGAAATGTGAAATGTAGAAAACTTCATCATTTTGAAAAGATGCCTTTTTGCTCTTGCCAAATTGAGAGATTGGGACGGTGTGATGTGTTGGCCCACCCACAAGGACAATGTGACTTCTTTCCACCCTGACAGAATTTTAGCCCATGATGAAGGTGTTTGTCATTGGCTATGTCCACTAGACTAAACGGTGGCAAAAAAAGCCAATAGTTTCCAACATGGTCAATAATGTTGGAAACTGATGGTTATTTTTGCCACCATTTAGCCCATCAAGGATAGACGATCTGAGCCACCTCCATCATGGGATAAAACTCTATAAGGGATGGAAAGACATTTTGTTATCTTCGCGAGTGGGACAACACATCATATTTTCCCAATTTTGCATTTTTGTAAGGGTGAAAAGGCATGTTTGTGTAATGGCAACATATTTATCCATTCTGCACATAACTCTAGCGAGTCAAAAGAAGGAAACATGAAATTGTGAAAAATTTGTCATTTTGCATTGAAGCCTTTTCACCCTTGTGAAATTGGGATAATATGACATGTTGGCCCACCCGCGAAGATAACATGATGTATTTCCATCCCTGGCAGAGTTTTATCCCATGATGGAAGTGGCTCAGATCGATTATCTGTGATGGGCTAAATGGTGGCCAAAATAGCCATCAGTTCCCAACATTGTTGACCATGTTAGAAACTCTTGGCTTTTTTTGCCACCGTTTAGCCCAGTGGACATAGACAATGAGAGACACCTTCATCATGGGCTAAAATTTTGTCAGGGTGGAAAGATGTCACATTATCCTCACAGGTGGGCCAACATGTCCCATTTTCCCAATTTTACAATTTGGCTAGGGCAAAAAGGCATCTTTGTCAAATGACATTTTTCCATTTTGCATTTCCTTCCTCTGGCTCCCTGGTGTTAAATGCGAAATGGAAAAAAAAAATTTATTTCACAAAATGCCTTATCGCCCTTACAAAATTGTGCAATTAGGAAAAGGTGATGTGTTGGCCCACCCTGGAATATAATATGACGTGTTAGCCCACCCACAAAGATAACATGACGTCTTTCCACCCTGAAAAAGTTGTAGCCCATGATGAGGGTGGCTCAGATCAATTATATGTGATGAGATAAATGGTGGAAAAAATAGTTAATTGTTTTATAACAGAGGCCTTTAAATTTGAATGATTTTAAACCTATTAGGCCTATTTTTCAAAGCAGTAAAGATAGGTTATATAAGCATTGAATCAAAAAATTCCAAGCTTTGGTAAAGTCATTTTAACTGTATTTTTCAAAACCCTCAATCCTACACTGTCAAGAGACCAATTCATAACAAAGAAACTTGACTAGGGAATCACTATTTCATCCTTAAAAAATCTCCTTCACATGTGAAACCTTAAGAATCTTAAACAAGACTCCTTAAACTCCAATACAACAAAGTGGCATTAAATATCAACGGTGGAAACATTGGCAATCAAAAAATTTGTATACAAACCCCTGTTGATCAGGGGTTTCATACCCAAAGGCATGTAAATCATCAGTGGAGCATTGAACTATCGGTAGAGGATTTTAAGATGAGAGCCTATGATATAAACATACCCTGATGAGTTTTAGTGGCACAATGAACATACAGTCCCACCAATGGAAAAAAAACACTATGAAAAGTTGGATCATCAGGGAGAATTCTACCGATGAAAGGAAATTACAAAGGATCTTCATAGTATGTTATATTGATGATCAACATAACCTTTAACTATCGGGTTCAAGAAAACAAGTCATCTTTGATGGTGTCTTCTTGTACCAATGAAAGAAAATATAATGATCAAAGGGAGTTGTGCCAATAGAAAAATTAAATAAGAGAATGTCATGATCATGATGTGTTCTAACGATGGTAGAATCAAAGGAAGGACTGCCAGGATCAAGATAAGTTATGCCAATCCATATATTGAGAAAAGAAAATGATAAATCAAGGGGAGTTCCATCGATATAACTTATTTTCATCAGATTAACTTGTTACTGCGGAATATAAAACATTGAGAACTTCTTATGGTCGATAAGGAGATCGAGAAAAGGTATACTTATGCCAAAGTCATACGAGGTAAACAATACAACTGTCCAAAAAAGTGAGTCACTGTCTTTTATGGTAGAGTGAGGTAGTAATAGGATTTGACCATATGGGAGGTGATTTAAGTGTCAAAGAGAAGATACATGATGAAAGATGAAAAAGTGACATCAAAGAAATAGTAGAAAAACATGATCAGCAATAATATGTCAATGATTATGAGGACTTCAATGAAGACAGAGATCACAAGTTGTATTAAAGAACATGAAGAAATGAGAACCAGAGGGAGTGGCAGTTAAACCAAACATGAAATGTATCTGAAAAGTGATCCAAGGCCTGCTTAAATGGCATATCATATCACCGATATTAAGAGTTGAAAATTCACAATAATGATTTTAGGAGTTTGTAACTGTCATGGACAACAAAGACTCATGTCATTGTTATGAAGACCGAGAGTTTAAATTCATAGCCTAGAAAAAATCTGTAATGTATCATAAAGGCTTTGACACTATCCTCAAGAGCAATGAGAAGGAACAAAAAACAAAAAAAAAATGATGAACATGTATGGAAGAGAGAAAGTGAAAATAAAAGACAAAGATACAATGGAAAACAATGTCAGGGTACAACATACATGTTTCAAGGAGCATCACAGTGATATTCATGAGCATTAAAGTAGTTATATTAAAATTCTCAAAAGGATCTTTTGGGATTCATTACCTGGATACTGAGACCTAATCTGGCCTGAAACGTTTGCCACATTTTTGGGGCTCCATGATGAGGAGTACACAAGGAAGAAAGGGTGTTGAACCCACAACCCACAACATTCACTCCCTCTAACACACTTCCACTCCAAGACACCTATCCCTTCGAGGATATCTTTTCAACTTATCACAACACCTTTTAGACCCTTTGGACATCTAACACACTCCTTGATACAACTTCTCACATCAAATGCCCCATTTGCTCCATATCTTCACTAGAACACTTTTTTGTCTTACAAGTCCAAAACTCATCACTATTGCAGAGGGTAGACTAGGCATGTACAAATTTCACTCCCTGCCATTAAATACCTAAGACCTTTGAAAACATTCACCTTTTTGAACCCACTACACCTTCTGAGGGTACTTTCCTTGTAGAGGCCTATTTTCTACTAGTCCTACCTTTCAATTCTGTCATAAACAACTCCCCAACTTTCCACACAAGTTCCAAAATAGATTGCAGATTACGATACCCATTAAGGTCTTTTAAAACATACCTCAAATTGAGTCTTGGGTCTCAACATTAATGGTCTCAAAATATGATTTCTATCACTAGCCTAATTAGTGAATTAGGTCACAATTTCTGAAGCAACCCCTAAGGAAAGGATTGATTCCTTGAAACCACAGCTTGTTCCAAGTTTTCACATCCTCCAAACCACCAAATCCACAATTGTATCAAGCCTAGTCTACCATTTTGTATCTCTATAATTATTTTTCCTTCATTCTCTTGACTAGTCACATTGAGATGTCTGGTCTAATGCTTGGATTTTTTCCCAACTACCTCCATCTCCCAATTTGAAACTTGAGTCCTAACTTTCCACCAAGGGCTGAAATTTTGCTATGTTATAAAGTCAAGTTATAAGCATTTTTCTATCAAACACTAGGTAGGTGATGGTTTAGTGAGTGGCTTCACAAAAATTGCAATAACTCCCAGAAAACTTGATGGATTAACTTCAAACCACTTGCAGAGGAGAGTTAGTTCATTGCTTCAAACATCCATATGCATAAGACAATTCACTATGTTGGTTCCTAAAAGGGTTTCACATTACAACATAGAAACCAAGTTGATCCTTCAATTATCTATGGAGAAGCCAACTCTAACTTTCAATAATATTTAGGGCTTGGACCAACTAACAAGGATATCTCAAACCCTTCTACACTTTGGGCTCTGCAAAACCCAAGAGGGTGATCTCTTAATATATTTACAATCTTTGCACCAAACTTGTAAATAACATCACAACAAAGTAGATAATCTCATATAAAGGCTCAACAAAGAGGGAGAATGTTATGAAATGGATAATTCATAGTGATCCTCTACCAATTGGATCATGAGATAAAAAGAACATATAACAACATATATAAAATAAATGACACTGCGTGATTTAACAATTTTGTGATAAGACTCAAATGAATTTGAATGCCAAATTGACAATGAAATCAATACAAGTTGAAATCAGTGCCTTATTCCATTGGGGACTGGAATTTGTTGGTCCTTGAAAAGGTTATACACTTAAAAAATAGAAACCAAGTTGATCTTTCAATTATCTATGGAGAAGCCAACTCCAAATTTCAATAATCTTCAGGACTTGAACCAACTAACAAGGATATCTCAAACCCTTTTTTACTTTGGGTTCTGCAAAACCTGCGAGGGTGATCCCTTAGTTCATTTACAATCTCTACACCACACTTGTAAATAACATAAAAAAAAAGTAGATAATATCATATAAAAGCTCAACAAAAAGGGAGAATGCTATAAAATGGATAATTCTCAATGATCCTCTACCTATTGGAGCATGAGACAACAACAACATACATAAAATATAAAGATTTTGAATTATTTAACAATTTTGTAGAAAAATTGGATGAAATTGACCACCACAATATGAGTAAAAACACTGATCAGTGCCTCATTCCATTGGGTATTGAATCCACAAACATAAAAACTGCAATACAACAGAAGTTCACCAAAATAGCTTTAAGATCTAAGAATTTATTGCATTACAATATATCTCAACTGCAACCCTAACCCAAACTTCTTATCAAAATCCTTGCACAAACCCTAAGAATTTCTAAATATATTCAAGAATTTAATTGGCCTATTAGATCAAAGCATGAATAAAATTTGCATACATCACAACAATGCACTAAATAAAATAAAAAGCTTGATTCCATTTTACTCAAAATTCTTAAAAATTGTACACAAGAGAGAATTGGATCTGAATTGTATTTTTCATTAATCTTCAATTGTTATCTCTTTCATACAACATTTTACAATTCATGTATTCAAAACCTGCAAAATTTTTACACAAAACCCTTCAAATTTATTCTATAAAATGCTTTACAATATGCTCAATGTTTCACCTGGATCTTGCTTGGGATCGACACTCTAGACTCAGAATTTTTGGAACCCTTTCTTGTAAGGAAACTCAGGTGCGAAAACAGCTTCCTACGCTAATCTCTATAGGAAAGTATTGTGCAAATTCTTTTAAATCCTTACAATTACAGATTCGTTAACTACTTTAACAAAGATATTGCAACCA
>MU225022.1:3830025-3880939 GCA_018584345.1 Thuja plicata | reverse complement strand
TATCTTTCTGCTTCAAACTTTGCATTCGCCGAATTAGGTTAATCTGGTAATCACAAGGTAGAAACTTGCCTTTCAATTTGTTTATCATCTTATCCCATACCTTGATCTTATCTTTACCTTTCTTCTTTTGATCCAATTGCAGATGCTCCCACCACAATGACGCATGACCTTCCAGCTTTGTGCTTGCAATCTTCACTTTCTTCTCCTCTGATACATTTTCATACTCAAAGTACTTGTCCATCTCAGTTATCTAATCTATCAATTCGTCATAAAACAATTTTCCACTATACTCAAGAGGATTAAATTGAGGTGTGGATTTCAAACATGTCAAAGCTCGCAGGAATCTCTCTTCTTCCTGATCCATAACAGGTGCAGGTGCGGCTTCGCCTTGCACTTCCTCCAATTCATCATCACTAACATCTTCAAGATGTCTTCCTCTGTGCTGGGCTGTCTCAACAGCTTCCAATCTTGCAGTCATCTGTCTTAGCATATCAGCTAGACTTGGATATGCATTTCCTCTCCCACAAACCATCTTGAATCCCTCTGCAATTGTAGGTCAGATCGCAATTTGCTACCCCACAACAATATCAACCAACTAGGGTTAGGGCTTACAAGAAAGAACTCAGATCTCACCTTCGCTCTGATACCCCCTGACGCAAGGAGGGTAGGCAATGGGGCCAAAGGCACTCCCAAATACCAAACCAGCTTGCAGATACACAATTCGGAAGCAACAACACAAGGAGAGAAGAAACAGCATATACTTTTCATTAATTGATCAAACTCAATACATGTCGGGTTGTAAGGCCTTCCCGGTTTTGGCCATATACATTCAAATGAATTACAAAATGATCTTCGTACATGCAAGGTCACAGACCTTCCATCGAATATCTTAACACTTATTCTTCTATTACAATCTGATACCAATACTTCATATCTTCCAGAACTGATGCCCTAAACTAAGAACAGAGAAATAAATATATACAAGAGTCCACCAAAGAGGTCAGCACTCAAATCCCTAGGCGAGACCCATATTTAGGTCCACATAGATCCCAATGAAAGACCCCACATTAATTATGCCACTGAAATTAAATGCAGAAGTCGGGCAGATCGGGATAAACAACTCGGTGAAGATCAACCAAGCGACAGCAACCAACTTGGTAAGAACGTACCCGAGCATCAGAAACCAACTCGGTGAAAGAAGCAACCGAACAACCAACATACATCGAGACCCTTCGGTAAAGTAAGACAGAGCAAGTAACCGAGCAACAGCGATTACTGAGTACTTCACCGAACAGCCTCCAAACAAACTAAAAAACAAAAGCAAACATCTTTTTGGTTGAGAAGGATTGCCAAGGGCCCAAGATGCTCCTGCATCACACCTACCTGTATTTGTAACTCTAAACTCTACTAAATGCTAAGCACAATCCTAAACCAAAATGAACCCAAATCCTATTGAAAATAGTAACCTAATTTAATATTGAACCGAACAACCCTAACCCTGAGTGTACATTAAATTAAACCCTAATCTAAATTGAATCATAACCTTAATTGTAACCCTAACCCAAAATAAATTCTAAATACAATCAAATTCAATTATCACTTTAAACATTACCCCAAACCCTAAACATAATATCAATTTGTCTTAAAACATAAAACTAGTGTAATGAAATTAAATATAAAATAAGATTTTAACAAATTACCTTACAACATTTATATAATAAAATTATATAATTTAATTCTTAGGACTAGCCCCTCTTGATGCTACTATATATATATATATATATATAGAGAGAGAGAGAGAGGCTTTAATTTACTTTTAAAGATTTCTCGTTTAAAGATTAAAGCCTCGATTATACCATCATAGATTGGAGACATTATCTGTTACATAGAAAGTTCATTTTCTTGACTGACAACCACACCTTGAAATATATAAATTTAGAGGGTAATTTGTCCCACAAGCATGCCAAATGGGCTTCATTCTTGTAGGCTTATAGTTTTGTTGTGCACCACAGAAGTGGTAAAACTAATGTAGTGGTTGATAAATGAAGCAAGAGGCGTCATTTATAGGTTGTAATGAGTAATGAGTTAGTAGGATTTGAAGAAATGAAGAATGAATATACAAATGATTCCAATCTTTGGTCACATGTATGTCATTCTCAACAGTCGAGACCATTCACTTATGCAGCCATTTGAAGACTACTTACTGTTGGATGGGTTTTTCTTTAAAGAGAATCAACTTTGCATTCCCTTTGAATGTAGGAGGGAACAACTCATAAAAGAGATGCAATCAAATGGATTGTGAGGTCACATTGGAAGAGATAAGGCTTTTGTGGCAGTACGTGAGAAATTCTTTTGGCCTAATATGAAGACAGATGTGGACAGATTTGTTGTTGCTTGTAAGGTGTGTCTAATATCTAAAGGGGGGCATCAAAATTCTAGTTTATACACATCTCTACGACTACCACAAGAACCATGGACTTATATCTCTATGGATTTTTTTGTCTTTGGTCTTGACGAATCCTAAGAGGTAATGATTCAGTGTTTGTTGTGGTGGACAGATTTTCTAAAATGGCCCATTTCATTCCTTGCAAAAAGAGTAATGATGCAAGTCAAGTGGCTCATTTGTTCTTTAGAGAAATTGAGGGAGTGCATGGTATACCAAGGACCATAACTAGTGATAGGGACACCAAATTCGTAAGCTAGTTTTGAAGAGGTTTGTCGAAAAAGTTGAATATCATATTGAAATTCAGGTCACCATACGACTCCCAAATTGATTGATTGAATCTGAATCAATCCATGTATTCAATATTTTTGGGGGTGTTTGAATTTTGTATTTTGTAGGATTTTATACTCCAATTGTTTGGTTTAGAGCTCTGTGAAGAAGGCTGCAAAGTTGTATGGCTACAATGACAACATGTAGGTCACACTTGTAAGGTCACATGAGTTCGTGACAAAGACAACTTTGTGATGAGGTGTGAAGTGTAGTTTGTATATATTGATGAGGATATCTCTCATATTGAGGAACATGGTCCACAAAATCAGTACAATTATCCACACATGAGGGGTATGTCACATAAGATGAGGTTGTATCACCATTGAACGTGGAGAATATGGCGATGGTAGACACCTTATTGAAGGTGACACTTGATATTGACCCACAAGTAATCTAAAAAATATGTGCAATGTAGTTTAGAACTAGTTATGTGAAAATGCAAAATGAAAACGAACCAAAATATTTATGTATTTTAATTATTATTTTTTAAATCTAGTCGTCCATCTTGCATACCATCCCATCCCATGCTTATCTTACCATTGCCTTCAAATGATAACTTGAAGTTGAACATATGGAAATTGGGTCTTCAATATCCACATTGTTTGTGGCAGTGTTCTCTCATGGTTCATTAATACAAATTTTAGCAATTTGAAGCATGTGTGTATGTTTCATTTTTTTTTGTGGCATAACCGAATATCAATTCTGTTAACCACAATTTGAAACACATATACCATTAGAAACAATATTTTAAAAAAAAATCTCGTTTATGCGTTTCTTCTAAGGAATATTTAAAGTGTACAAATTTTGCTACAAGATATTTCAGAAAAAATAGAAAATTATTTATGTAATTTTAATATAATTCTTTTCAAATTCAGTACTCCATCTTGCATCCTATAGTTATTATCCTTGATGCTTATGTTACCATGACAACTCCTTAATTACACTCAGAGTAATTAGTGAATATATGGAGTATTAATTTGTATTATATAGGGTCAAATATGTTCTATATTTTAATCATGTGTTGCTCTATCTTTTATTTGGTAACATGGGTGAATATGGACTCCATAAACCACAATGGGAAACACATTTACCTGTGAAAACACTAATTATAAAATCTCACAAATTTTGGATTCTTCTAAGGAATATTCGAAAAGTAAAAAATTTGACACAAAATATATCACATATACAAATTTGTTAGAAGCGTCAAGTTTACAAAAATGTTTGCTTCATCCATCTCTAAGATGGAAATCTATGCCGCATGTGCGAAAACTTGTCCCTTCAACCAACATTCATGCATCTCCTAAAGAGGTCAGTGAAATCTAGTACTAGTGAGTTCCTCGGGAGATGGCAAACAAGGCAATGTACAAGTCCATATGTAATCCCCTCTGCATGATATCCTTGGTCGTTCCTCGTCCACAATGTGCAGTCGACCTCAAACCGTATGAGACTTCCAAGCCACAACACTATGGCCTATAATTAATGGATTTGGCTTTCCTACATGTGTCATGCATCTTGATTTTGCAACAAATGACGTTGCGCATTCCTATGGAAAACCAGCCTGTTCATGTGGAACGCAAGTGTATCCACGTGTACAAACCACTTGTAATCATGTTGTACGACTCTTAAATGTCGGAAGATGATGTCCTCTGCTAAAACGTGCGGCAGAGACATTATCAATGTCGCATGTACCTCGGTCTCGGAAACCAAATGGGGGAGCTTGCACATAGAGAGAAAGAAGATTGTTACATGTGCGTAGAGTATAGCATATCATATATGTCAAAAAAAAACAAATGGGTGGCATAATGAGTGTTAAAGGGGATATAAAAGTGACAACCTCATCCGCTCCACAATAGTCATGATGTCCATGACGGCGTTAAAACCTGATTGCAAAAAATAAGCAAAGTGACCTATAAAGACATATACATTGCACATAAGTTGTCACCGTAAATATAAATATCCAATATACATATGTGTCACCTCCTGCCATATCTAGTTGACAATTGTTTTATAGCACACAAATAAGCATAAATAGAGAAATCAAAAACAGTACAGTCTATAGTTGAAACAAAGTGGTGGCAGTCAAGTTTGAAGACATTTTGCATTTACATTTCAATAATATCTTACTGTTATGCTACAAATCCATCTTTGGTTGATATTGCATGGTTTATCATGGCCCCATACAAATGAAATAACTAATTCAAGTGTATTTGAACGTTTACGACTGTGACATACCTTTCAATCGAAACTGGTTTGCAAGATTTTCATGGAGAAACAAGTGGGATATTGACTTTTCTTTCACGACGGGCTATGTAACCCATGACAGTGAGGGTTACGAAAAGAATTTAATATTCATCCTCTTTCCAGCATTGAGAAATCTCTGAAATTGGTAGAATGAAAGTGCAAGGAGTCTAGTTTATGATTTTGATATTGGCAGACATGGAAAATATTGTTTGGGACTACAATAGTGATGTCATTGACTCTTAAGTTGTGCATTTTTTGTCTACCTGAGAGGGTTGTGAGAACGGTTTTTTGGAACAAGAAAAGAATGATCATTTATAATACTAAAGTATGTGGTTTTATGTTGTTTATGACCTCTTTTGACCCTTGGAATGTGACTTGTTGATCAGGAGTCAAGAATCTTTGTATATGCTTTGCACAAGTAGCCTAATTAGGCCTATGTTGTAAATTAGCAGTCCATTTTGTAGTCAAGTGTTCCAAACGAATCATATGATCAAATTGGATATATTGTAGTCAAGTGTTCCAAACGAGTCCAATTTGTAGTCATGTCTTCAAAACGAGTCCAAGGGTGTATAAATGTTGTATTTGGTTGATCTAAGATGTTGCCAAAGTGGCTTGAGCCTTGTGAACTATTGAGCCTTTGCTTGGTGATTATAGCCTATGAGGCAGACTAACCTTTTGGAAAGGAGGGTTCGACTTTAAAAAGAGTCGTGGATAGAAGCCAAGCTAACAACAATCCTGATCCATTCTAAAGTATGAAAGTGTCAGAAAGTTTGTCATGGAGAGAGAAGTGCTCTACATAGTTGCTTTCTTGGGTTAAGGGAAGGATATTAGCCCTTTGTTGTGAAACATGCCTAGATGTTGGTGATTCGAAACCTGCCTCTGCAAGAATTTGCCACCATTCGCCCATCATAGATAACTAATAAGAGACACATTGTCTTGGCCTAAACTTTGTTACAGTGGGATAATGTGTCATGTTTTCAATTGGCTAAGTTGTCGTGTTCACCAACAATTGTTGCATACATGTCGCGTTGTCCCTCGTCGATGTTTCTCCCGCTTCCCCGTGCATATCACATCCACCTCTACAACTGTCGAAAGCCAAACACCTACAAGGACTTCTTTCTGTGGATGTTGTCGGGTACAACAAAGAAATGGAAACGTCAGGCCGAATCTGGTCAAAAGCATTAAAAAGCACCAAAATGCAAACCACTAGCCAAATGATGGAAGTGATGTCGTTGTTGACCATCATTACTAACCCGTGTTGGATGCAATATATCCATCTGCAATCACATGTGCTTCAGCTTCTTCGGATGTTATTAACCTCCCCCTCCTCCTAGTCTCACTATCGAAGGGTAAGACAAACTAGTCTGACTAAGGTACTTCCTTCAACTTGTCCTTATTGCTAGTCTCTCAATGTTGTCGTCGCCCCCGAGCATGCTACCTACTAGCGTTGAACCAGAGCCGCAAGAAAATAGTGCTAGTATCCATTGGGTCAGTGTGTTGGCTGAAATTGCAAAGGTCAATGCATTGCACTCTTCGAGGTCAACCAAGAACCTCCGCACACAAGACGCAAACAAATTTCGTTGTTCAAGTGTCGGCGGCATTTTATTGGACAGTATCTTCAGCATTGTAGTTACTTCCTTCCATTCCACCTTTCCATCCATGTCCAGTGTACCACCCCTGACATCTTGAGTAACACGTTCAGGAATGGGTGCAATGATAGTGTTATTGTGAACCCCTTCACGAGTGAACATATCATTGACATTCGTAACACACTGACTGGGAACTGCAACATCCCCTGCACGATGATACATTGTTAGACTAAAGTGAAGGTCTTGATACAACAAACATTGTATTCATTCACTTAACCAGTACACCACCTCATACTACCCACTTACCTCCACCCCCTGTGACATGGGATGATATATTGGTCATTGTTTCAACCTTTAGCGAGTGCTTGCACGTGTTTCCTTGCACAGCCCACGAACAATCACATACATATAGGCCATCTCCACTTGCCTTCATAGGGTACCAAGCACCCGATGACTGAATTTTAACCCAATGCCAACCAAGTTGTGTCTCATCTAGTACACAGTCTGCATCAGGAATCTCTTTTGCCATGTCCATATTGGTCTGCATGTGTCCAACCCTGTAGCTTGTGAGAAATCCGAAATGTTGTAACCTATGTTTTTTCCTGTAGAATGGTTCCATGTGATATACAAGTGTGAAGTACATGTGGTCCATCCTCCTTGCACACTTCTTGTGACGATCGTGCAGGTAACGTGTCTTCAGTATGCAATGGTATGACTCAATTGTAGAATTTGTGTCCTGATTAGCATGCAGAAATTTTCTACAGTTCTTCACCCACATAGTTGCAAAAAAAAGGCTGAGACCAAGTATGAGCCCAATTCAAAATGTGTGACATCAAAGGAATTAACAACCACCAACAAAGACGAGTATTCAAATGTGTTGCTCACCAATACGACCTTCTTCTTCGCACCATGTCTCGGTGAAGTAGTCCAATAATTGTGGCTGATCGTTGCACTCCTCCAAGAAACCATACAATTGATCAATAGTGATCGCTTCGCTTCCCTCTATGGCCATCATGATTGTCCCTAAATGGCAAAATAAATCCATGGCCCTTTCCTTTGTTGCATACTTGTACACGTTCTTGAGCCATGCTCGGTGCACATGCCAGAAGCAAAGTATGACACGACATTTAAATACATCCCTGAATGTAATGAACAATGATTTGTAAGAATCTCATCAAATAAAATCAAACACAATCAAAACTCGTCAAGGGATTTCCTTTGAACATTTCAAACTATGATACATGCACATATTGTATAGTTGTGATCTCTGCTCTTGCATCATCCGTAATAAATGCAATGACCTCCCAATCAGGTTTTGCAAGAATCGCTCGTCTCTTAACCTCAGCTAACTAGACTTGACTGCACCCTTCTCGACGCATTCAAGACATCCTTGTGTCAGGAATCCATCCCTTTTCCTCAGCATGCTAGTGAACATAGGATCATATAAATGTACATCCATGATCGCATCAACGCTTACATTCATCCATCGTCGGCAACCTCACTATATAAGATTTGCATTCATTTGAAAGGTTTGGAGCCAACGTAGACCTTGGATTGTTCGTTGGGTCCCCCACCTGATGACAGATCTCGGCCTTGGCATCTACGTAATATATATCCTTGTATATCACAAATGCCACATTTGAAATGTCGTGGAACACCTTCACATTCACATGGCACTATTCACATAGCACTGACAACCACATTTTTTTTCAAATTGTCGAGGTCGTTTCTCACATAGAGGCTTGTCCCTATGATCATGTGGACCATACGCAGACCAATAACTATAATTACACGTGTCAAATTGATGGGTGGACATGTATAAAAAAAACATTTTAGAAGTATGGTCTAGTTGACTAACCACAAATACATCTTTGTGCTCTGTTTCTTGCACGTTGTTGTGCGATTTTCAGTTTTCTTCTTGCAGACAAATGTGGCTTCATAACCATCTACCAAAAATTCACCACTGAGGAATGCATCCAATTTGCTGAGAGGTATCGTTGCACACATGTCTCCTTTATAGTCATGTTCGACAAAAACTGGACTCCATGTGATTTCACTAGATGAGAAGGGGAGGACTCCTTCGTCCTCGTCTTGCACTTTCAAATTCATCAAGAGCTCTCATTTCCTTTCTCTCCCCATCCCAACAAAAAGCTCAATGCACACCTAAGGCAGTAAGATGATGTTGTCACACTAATTATGTTTAATAGAGACTCCAATCTTATTCCATTTTCAACAACTTTGAGCAAATTCCATCGATTTTGGGCTAAGTTATAGTAGTTTTTCTGCCAACAACCCCGTGAGCAAGGGTTTTTCAGGGTTTCAATGCAAAATTGTGAATTCATGGCAGTTTCACCGTTATAACTTCTTCTACATTGGTTCATTAAAGGTTTATAGAGCGTAGTTTCATATCCTATAGTTTGCAGGAGTGCAACTTCTCGTTTGCACTCAAAATTATGACTTCGTACTCTGATGACCCCACATTTCTCACCTATTTAACTGAACTATGATGAGGGGTTCAACAAATGGATAGAGAATGGCCTTATAATGTCATGCAAATGGGAGTTTTAGTCTGCATAGGGCCTAACTCAATCTTTGCAGGGCAATTTCAAGATCTCTTTTTAAGAATTTTACTAAATGCTTTGTAAGAGTGGGTTAATTAGCCTTCACGAACGGATTACCAGCCATTGTTAGGCAGATCTGTTCCTAAACAACTATGTCATTATTTTACATGCATTTTAGAACCCCCCAAAAGGGAACTTGAATCCATCTTTAGTTTGTGATTATTTGCCCTGCCTTGTAAGTTGTGCCATGTTTTCCCGTCTGCAAGGGCTAGTAGGAGAGAATCCACGTCCAACATCTATATAAGGGTTTGATGAAATCAAAGTTCTTGAGAGTCTTAAATACGCTTAAACATGGTGTTTCTATTTGGCCTAAGTTATCTGGGAGGTTGGATGGGGTGTTTGGAACCTTAATGTACTTTTGGATATTTTGTGGCTTTGTACAAGCATCAACCCGTTGTGAAGAAACCTTGAACTTGTAAGGCTGACATTGGAACACTGGTTGTTGAAAGGAGCCAAGGGAAGAACATGTTTTGAAGCTTGGCATGGAGAGAGGAATGATTTCCTAATGTGGTTGCTTAATTGAGTTAAGGGAAAGTTATGAGCCCTTTGTTTTGAAATATCCCTACATGGTATTGACTTCAACTCTACCTTTGCATCGTCAATGGTGTATGTTGGCTCTATGTCAATAGTGTCTCTTCTATTTATTCTTTTAAAACTACTACTCAAATAAATTTACCAGTGCTCTTTGGACAGAATAATTTGACTGTGATCAGTGTTGTTGTCTCTCAACCATTAATTGTTGGCAACTATGATGTAGAGCAAGTGATACATCAACACGTTCATGTTACAATTTGATCAAATAGAACATTAATGGGTGATCTCACAAAACTGTGTACCACTTTTTGGCCAACTTTGACACTGAAATGAACATTCTTAAAAAAAAAAAACTTTGCTTTCAGACATCTATTGTCGTAAAACCATTAAGAATTTGAAGATGATGTAAACTAGTGACTTTTAGCACTTTTTTTCTAGTTTATAAATATATTTTATAAAAAAAAATTGAAATTTATTTGTATCCATTTTTCCTTCTCCTTCAAAAATTATTTTTGTAAAAAATCAGGATTTTTCGGGAGTGACACTCACTTTGATCAACATAACGTTTTTATAAAACTGATAAGAACATAATTATTTTGAATTTAGGTTTGTAACAAAAATATCGAGGGTATCCATTTGGTTTCATTCAATTTGGTTGAATATTTAATAGTTTATTAGAATATGAAGTGACATTAATTATAATTTGGACATAGGTTCACTTGGATCGCTCTAACTCTATCTCAATATTATCAAAAATCATTTATTCTTTTTTTGATAGAAAGGTAACATAAATACCTATTTTTCATAAAAAAAATTCATAATTTTTTTTCCCTAATTTACTATTTTTCTAGAAGCGTCGAACAGAGAAGTTGCTAAATGGTCAGACAACCTATGTTTGGTAAAACTTAAAAAGAAAACTCTCAATAAACTCAATATATATATAACTCATAATCATTGGAAAGCTTTCTCGGAGTACTATCATCCTGTATTTGGGTTTTTCAAATGAATTTATTTTATCTAGCTTCCCTTAGGAGAAACAAGTTTATCTCCGTAGGTAAGCCCTTAGAAGCATCAATATCCACCAAAATACAAGCATAGGTAGAATGGAGAATGTCAGTAGATTCCACATCCACCATCAGGAAGTCTCCCAAAGCCTCACCCACCTCCAAAAGAGAATCCACCCAAAGATGAAGAGGGAGGTTTGGAAGCCTAACCCAGATAGGCATCTTGTTTAAAAGTATCAGAAGAAGGATTGAAATCCTCATGCCAGGGTTTAACCATAAGCAAGAGATGTTTCCAAACTGGTCATAATGCTGTCAAATGTGGTTTGGGTAAAACTAGGCGCCCTACTTCGTGGTGGAAAGGTGTCTCTTCTCAACACTACACAGTTGAGAAGAGTACCTCTCAGCGGAGCTTTTCTCAAGTAATTGCTCAAGATTCTACTGTTGCTTCCCCTTTGCCTGAGGTGGAAAAGGATTTTCCCTGTGCAGAAGGTGTCAACCAATGTGTTGGGACTCCTCTTGTTGTCTCTGGCATTGTGCGGGTTTCTGATCATGTTGGCTCTGATTCGCGAGTTGTTATTGGCTCTATAGGTTCTACTGGAATTGTCTCTTCCTTGCTGGGTGGTTCTAGTTTTCCTACTGGTTTGCTAGCTGTTGTTGGCTCTCCAGGTTCGCTTGATTCTCCCTCTTCTGCTGGGAGGGATCCGGGATCTAAATCTCTGCAGGTCAAGCCTGTGTTGGGTGCTAGTAATTCTATGAATACTGGGGAATCGGTTTTGGATTCCCTATGCTAGCAAGATGTGGCTGCCAAAGTGGAAGAAGGTTGCATTACGGTTCAAGGTAAATCTTTCAAGAGATCTTCGCCTTCCTTTGATATGACACTCCAATCCCATAAGAAGGGGTCTAAAAGATGATTGATGTTAGGCCGCGGCCTTTTTCTCTTGGCTATGTGCAGCAGATGTATTAGTGTTTTTTCTTCTTTTTGCTGCTGATGTTTTTTCTGGTCTGGGGCTGCTAGCTTTCTTTGCTGGTAGTCTGTGTTGGGTGGGTCCTGAAATGCCTATCTCCTTTTACCCCAGCTGTCTCTTTTTGTGTTGAGCTTCTATTTCCTATCTCACTGTTGGTGTGAAGGGTTACGGTTCCCTTCAAAAAAATGTTTTACCCATAATCAAAAAACATTGCAAAAAAAAGTGCAAGAAAAGTTGCAAGAATGCATTCCATCGGTTCTAGAGTTTGTTGGGCGGTTAGAGGGATTGGAAAAGGTTTATAATGCAATGTTTGGTCGAGATCAAAAGAGAGAGCAGTTTCAAGGGGATTGGGTTAAGACAAAATCATGAAACCACCAAATTGTCATGCCTTCTTGGAGGTTGTCAGTTGTTGCAGAGCCACATAGGCTCATCTAGTGTTGTAAATTCAATCTTTTTTTGTTTATAAATGATATATTAATGAATTTTCTTCTGTTTGCATCTATCCTTATGTATTTTCATGTAGTGTTTTATGAGTTATGATTGTTTTTTCTAAAAACTGGCTAAACCCCACGTGAGGGTAAACAGACAACTTAAAGATTCTATATCTCCTAACTCAATCGTTTGAAAAATATTATTTTTGATGAAATGAAGGGTATTTGGGTGTACTTTATCATTGCAAAGTGACAGGCATACTTTATAGAAATCTTTACAATAAAACTGAATGTAATCAATATCTCATCTTCGTCACAAAAACGATTCCTATGAAGTAGCTTCTACATTCTTATTCATGATATCAAGTGTACTTTAAGAACTCAATTATTAAACTTATTAATACATCTATCATAGTGTACTCAAGTAAGATTTAAAAAGAAAAACACAATTGTAAATAATTCACTGTTAAGATCGACAATTAACTAGATCACCATACCTAATTTCAATAGTTTGCATGCCTTCCACTCTCTTGCAACTATTGTGATTGTCGTCACGACGTGTTGTCCCAACATTGCACCCCAAACTTTTTCTTTGGTTGGCCCATTGTTTCGCTTTCACCTCATCATGTTTTCCTTCGTCGCTGCTAATCCACTCTGCACAGAATTCCCCCCACTAATTTAAACTTACTTTTGTAAACAAAAAAAATGGTTCTAATTTCTCACTACCATTGTCAAATCCAATAAAAATCCAGATAAAATAATAAGATGCATACCAGCAAAACCCTTCAAAAGTCGACAAAGTGCTGGATCATAAAATCTGATTTCAGAAGTCCGCCTTCCTTCCACTGTCTCTTGACACTCTTGCAATTGTCTTGCAACAAGGTTTTCCCACCGTTTCAACCCGATTTATCCTTTGGTTTGCCCACAGTTTCACTTATGTCGGTCATGTTTTCCTCTTTCGCTGCTAATCCACTCTGCACAAAATTCCCTCCACTATTTACAACTTAGATTTGGAAACAAAAAAATTGTTCTAATATCTAAATACAAATATGAAATACAATAACAAATAGAAGAAGATACATACCAGCGAAAGAAGAAGAATCTCCTTAACAGGGTTAATGCGACGAATTTCTTCTCACACTTTCTTCACCAGCTCTACTTTTCTTGCCTCTTGTTCTCTGCAGACATGTTATCTCAGACAACAACAACAAATGCCACACTTTGAATGCCCTAATTTCTTCTTCTACCTCCTCTCCAAATAGTTCTTTACCAGACAGTTATATTAGGGTTTTTTCGTGTTATAATGCACGTTTAGGGTTTTTAATACGGATAACACAACATGCCTTTTCTTCTAAAAGCATTCCCGTGATTTCTTGTGGCAGCGCAGATGACTCAAACCTCTGATTTTTTCGTGACCCCACAAATAACTTCATCACTCCATCTTGACTGACATTTTCTTTTCCCGTTGTTTGCATGGTGGTAGTTGATTGTACCCCTCTCCTGGCAATCACATCTTTTCCAGCTATTAACTATTACTGTTTTTTGCATTCGTTGTCGAAAGTTAACACCACTTTTATAAGAGTTAACAATGTTATCTTATGTTTCCCTCCCGTCTATTCTACGCGCTAGCTGGTATCCACCGCAAACTCTATATTGTGCATCCATACAATATGTTTGCTGTGCCATGCCATGTCTTTTGCATCTACCATGTCGCTTTTGCATCAGGACAGACGGCTTCGTTATTAATACCTTCCAACTATCCAGAGGCATATGCTCACTAGCATATATATGAAGTGCACAAAAAAGGCTAGGAATGTTCTCCAACCATCCACCCACCATTTAGAGGAAGACATTGTGTAAACAAATGGACAAAAAGGGTAAGAATGCATGTGTGTGTGTATATATATATATATTATATGGCTATAGAGCATTCTTACAAATGGGCAAGAAAGATTAGGAATGTCATCTAATCATGCATCCATCCACTCATTCTTACAAATGGGCAAGAAAGATTAGGAATGTCATCTAATCATGCACCCATCCACTCATTCTTACAAATGGGCAAGAAAGACTAGCAACCATGCACCCATCCACCCACTCTTAGAAATGGGCAAGAAAGATTAGGAATGTCATCCAACCATGCACCCATCCACCCGCTGAGACACACACATACTTTCAAATAGACATTGTCCATGAATCATTAGAGTTATCTGATATTTATCAAGCCATACTTTCAAATAGACATTGTCCATGAATCATTAGAGTTATCTGATCTGATATTTATCAAGCCACTGAAACGAGTAGAAGGGACTAAGAATGCTATTTAACAATCCAGCATCCACCCACCTAAACACACACCATAATTTCAAATAGACATTGTCCATGAATCACTAGAGTGCTCCATAATTTATTAAGCTCCCGAATGGGCAAAAAGGATTGCGAATGCTATCCAACAATCCAGCCATCCACCCACTCTGACACAACATAGCTTCAAATTGGCCTATCTCTAAGAGTTTTCCGAGATTCTAGACATTCTAGAGGACCATTCAGAATTTCTAGCATTCGAACTGAACTAAGCTTTTTGAAGCTTGCAATTCCATTTTACACAAGCTATAACAATCGTTTCCCAGGGTTTCAATCAGTTTTTACCCTTTCCGATTCAATTTCTTGTACATCCCCACATTTTGTTTCCAAAAACATTTGAAACTGTTCCCAAGAGTTTCCAAAAGCTCCTACCAATTCCGATACAGTTTCCTTAAGATTACCCCGATGTTTTCTCATTAGACTGTACCCAAAAGTTTTCAAAAGTTCCTGCCGAAATCAATTTCAATTTCAGGTAACTCTCTCCCCTAATGGTTTTTTTCATTTAGTTTCCATGTATCTTTTCACACTTAGATTACAAACTGAGTTTCCAAGTTCAGTTTTATTCTCCCTTGAAAAATTTTCTTCTAAGTTCATCTTATAGCATATTGTGCTTGTTCGGAAGGACACCGAGGAACTTATGAAATCAGTTCATTCAGTAACCCAGTTGTTTTGCCATTTGCATCTCATTATTAATTATTCACCAAAAGGCAAATTCAATTCTACTAATATTTTTAATATTTATAGAAATCCAACCCACCACACCCTAAGAGAATATAAATGTATCCACGAGGCAGAGACCCCAACAAACCACAAAAGCATTCCAACTTCTTTCCCGTGATCCATGACCATTCAGACATTCCTAAAACAGCTCCTTAACATGGCCACACAATGCCTCAGTCAGGTACATTCTTTTTTTTTGTTTCTAGCTCAACATTTTGTGTCGTCAAGAATCGTTTTAAAGGCTGGGTCCTTGCAGTAGGAAACCGTCATTCAGCACCGTCAAACTAGTGAAATGAAATAGGGTAATTGCCCAAATCACGAGATGACACAAACAAATAATTTGTGAGCAACTTAATAGCACGTAGAAAATAGACCTTTGAATACCAAAGTCGCGATACCAAAGTCACGAGTCTAAGGATCAAAGATATTCGAGACCCCTAAAATTCAATATTATATGTGACCAGTTAACAGGTTCCGTGAGTCAATTGCAAACTGTTCGTAAGCAACTTAATGAAGCATGCAGAAATCTAACGACAGACCTTTTTGACTCCTAGAAAAGTGGAGAGCCAAATCATAAGTGGTACTGATAAATACAAAAGACACAAGCAAGGATAAACTTGACCCATTTCTATACACGTACCTGGTTGGTAGTCGGGTTATTGAATCTCATTTGCAAGAGAAAATGATTGAAAGATATCTTATATTAAGAACGTACAAAATGCTAGCTTGGTTGCCACCACCTATCAACCACACAATGAGTTACTTTACAGCATTCTTATCTCACCTTGAAATTCAGTAAAAGCACATTTTTATTAGTAACAAGGCATACTGGAATGGAACATCTGACTGCTTAAAAGACAGCCACCAGAAAAAAGATACAAGTAATTAACTATGTAAACAGAATGTATTGTGTAGTGCTAGAGTAATGGCCATAAACTGACAATCTCAGCTTGGGAAACAGGCAGCAACAAACAAAAATGTCTAGAATCTTGAATACTTTCAGGCAGTGCTTTACTAAAGATGGTCGTCATTACACTGAAATCTACTTAAATGCCCTCGAGTAATAATTGCCCAACAATTGCTATCATATGATGTAAATTCTGCATGATAATTTCAAATTCTTAATAACCATGCATGTGTCACCTCCCGTCCAAATCAAACATGATCATAATATATATTAAAAATTATGTTCCGCACATTTGAAATAAATTTCTGTAGCTATCTGCTTGCCAACATTCTCATGCAATGGTTACTTCCTTACTTGTATACTCTAGAAGCCATGCTACTCAATACCAGTTATAAATAAGAATTCAGCACTTAGAGCTTTGAACATTAAATATGCGAATAACAGGAGGTGATTGAATGATTACTCAAGTAACTTTCAAGTTGGTATAACAACAAACATCATGTATCAAGTGCATACATAAACAACTCCACGCAACATATTTAAAAGATTATTAAGAAAAGAGAAGTTATAGCCATTGGTGTATAATATAACAGGGTCTACTCAGCTTCAGATGCTATGTTACAGACACTCTGACAGACAGAATATAAAGAGCCGATCTTGTGATACTAAGTGGAAACACTAGTTCAGATTTTCAAAAGAAGAAAAGGGGATGATAACACAGTTCCCCTGTCAAAAATGGTTTTTCCTTTCACTATTCTTTCTGATGTTTGCTGAAGCAGGCAGTGTGGGATAACAGACAACTAGTTCATATAAAACATATCTCACATATCTACATATCCACAAGGTATCTTCGTGATCACAACAAATATACTTTCCTACTTACAAGACGGGTTTACTTGTAACCTTTAAAATATCTTCAAACACTCTGGGATCTTGCATTCAGTGCCATTACAGAAGCCAGTATCTACTTTGATGGTGAGATCTGCCAGGTTCCAGAATTTTGAGACTGAAAATCTTGATTGCTATCTGGGTATTGAAAACATGAGAAATGCCCATCATTAACAACCTTCTGATGCAGATCCTCTCTATCATCAAATCTTAAAGATTGTTTGTCATCTTGGATGTTAGATAGTCCAAGACTATCCAAATGAAACTGTTGCATATCAATAAAATTCCTTGATTGTCTTTTGTCATCAATATGATGATGTTCACCCACATCTATACTAGGAAATTGTAGCCCAGGAGAGACATTTTCAAGTAGTCTTCCATCCATGTTCTGTAACTGTGAGGACTGAAAAGATGGACTGGTAGATGGGTGCATTTCATTACAAGGTAAACCATTCCCTTCAGTAAATTCTTCCTGTGGCCAAGAGCTGTAACAAACTTGATTGAAAACAGCAGCGTCTGTTTCTGAGAAATCAGCCTTTTTGCCATCCTCAATCATTCTTAAAAACTCCTCAGGATCAAACAGATCATGAAAACTCTCCAGTTCTAGGTCAGGCAGAGAATCAAGTGGTTCACCTGAATCCAAGCCTTCAACATTGGCAGTTGTTGACTGCATCCCACAATTTGATGATGATTTGGAATGAACCGTGGAAGGAAAATCCTGCTGGCATTCATATTTAGGAACATTCCCCTGGGATATTGTCTGCTGGTAATCGAAAGCACTTGCAGCATCTTGTAAATCACTTTTAGGTATAATTCTTGGCAGCAACTCTCCATCTCCTTGCTCTGCTTTAAGGGGAAAATAAATCATTGGTTCTCCTTTAATGGTGCTCGCCTCAGGTTTGATAGCCTCTGGTTTATTTGACAAATCTAAAGTATACTCTTCTTTTGCAGCCTTTACCTCAGATTTGATAGTTTCTGGTTTATTAGAGAAATCTAATTTAGACTCTTCTTTTGCAGCCTTTACCTCAGATTTAATGGGAAATTTCAATTCAGAATTCTGCCTAGAATCCTCAATGCCTAGGCACATTTTTTGGTGACATTCAGAATCCACCTCGGTAGTTCCATGTCCCTGCTCTATCTCAGCAGTTCTAGCACTGTCCCTCACTTCCACTCCAGCTTCGGATATCATATCACTCGAAGGAGACAAAGATGAATGGATAGGGCTGAGGTGAGGACTTTTAGGAGAGACACCCTGTTTAAAATCCTTCCACTCACTAGAGACCTCATATTGCTGAGATGTAGAGCATTCTGGAGATCGACAAGTAACATGAGTTGAAGTAGATGTTACCGAAGACTCCTTTGAGGCACTAATTTCAGGAAGATTCAGGCGAGCACAAGATCCATACATGGCCTTTGCCGCCCGGTCGTATGCCAGGGCAGCATCCTCTGCTGAGGAAAAGGTACCCAACCACAGCCGACTGCCCCGATTTGGTTCTCTGATCTCTGCGACCCATTTTCCCCATGTTCTTTGTCTAACTCCTCTGTAATTGCAATGTCCATTCTCAGGACCACCCTTTCCTTTCATGCATCCTTTCTTTGAACCTTTGGCCGGCGCTTTTTTGACTCTTTTTGAACCATCTCTTGAGCTCTCTGCCTGTTTGTTCAGCTCTTCCCACTTGGCCAAAGTTTCTTCTACAGTATTGTTTCCATGGTTTCCACTTCGTGCCTTCCTTTTCCTGCAAAGTAAAATGAAAAAATTGATGTTCATATTATATACGACCTTTCCTAATTTTGATCCACTTCTGGAAACTGAAATTAGTAATTCATTTCAAATATAATGAGTCATGGGTGATTTTACTACCCATAGCACAATGCAAATAAATTGAACAAGACCCAGAAGTGTACAATATGCTTTCTGGATACACAGTCAGTAATCACATAAGAACCTCAAAAGGCAGCTCAAATCCCACAATCATGTCTCATTTATGCAAGATAATGATAATGATTCATTCAATGACATTTCCCAAATGCTCCACAGAACATGCACTTACCCTTCCTAGTAAAAACAAATTTTCTACCACCCTAAAATTCCCATACTAAAATATTGGCCGTCTCTATCATCCACCCACGATAACTTTGCCAAAAATGTACTCTATTACTACCTCCTTCCCACAATAGCATGCAAGATAATGTTCCACGAGGACTTGTGATAATTTAAATTTCCACTTGCCATAAGGAACAATTTAAAACCTACATGTGATCTAAAAGCCTTTCTGAAATATTGCACTTCAGAATGATCGTAATGAGTTTCCTTTTCTCTTGAAAAGAAAACCCTGAATGTTAGTTTACAATGATGTCACAAACCTGCAAAATTTTTACAGATGTGTAGAAAGAAATGATAATCTGGCAACTACAGAATTGTCAAAACAATTTTTGCATAGTTGTTCCTGGTCCCAGATCTCTAACTTTTGTAGGAACATCAGAGATAAATGCAACATTATACAATCAAAGTACAATACATGCTGGTGCATAACCTAGTATAAGAAAAACTATCTTATAGTCCAACTAATTACTGTCAAACTAATTATAGAAAATGACTATAGTTCCCAAATTGTGCATAACACAGTATAAGAAAAAGTAAAACTATCTTATCTTGACATGTCCATGTATTTAAGTTAACATTTACCATAGTGTATTGTATTAGTCTCTCTCAAAACATATAGAATAGGGTACAAACCTCTCTCGGAGCCTACAGAATAGTAATAGGGTTTATATATAGGTGTATGTACCCAGCATTGCCTAAACTTTTCATAATCATTCATAATTACAAAAATTAGCACTGAAGTACAGTAAAATGTAAGTTGCATGCATCCCAAACAAAACATTCCTTAAAATATATATAATATATTCCATACACGAATACCTCCTCTCCATATCCATGCACAACATGTATGATATTTAGGCATGCACTGCCTACCTATTGTTGGGCACTATTCTGGGCATTATTACAATATTGCATTCTAGCGCCATCATCCACCTCATATAATTATGTTTTCTATCCTCATAACACCGTATGCTTCACATTTAGAAGAGAAAATACAAAACTGGCAATAACCCCAAACAAATAATCAACTTCCGTATGTGCAAGCTTGGAGGCACCCATCAAGATTTTGTTTTTGAAACATGACACTCCATCATGCAAAGTTTGATAACAAGTACACCTTTAGTTGTGCCATAGAAGAGCCAGTCTTTTGTAATTCCTCTGTATCATTGGGCCACAACTGTTTTGACTGTACACTACACAGACCTTCAATAAGATGTGGACAAGTGTCCAACTATCCACAAATTAACAAATTGCTATGTTTCACCAAGTGTTCAGGACAAGGACAATATGGGGCAAGGGGATGTATTTTGGGAACAGATTTTTATTTTTTGAGACCATTTTTGGTGATAGCAGGGGACGGCTATTAAAAATTTGAGATGATTTAAAAAACATATGTAAATTTCAAATATTTATATGATAACATTAATAAGGCATTACACATATACATTAGAGTTGAATTAAGAGTTCAAATGAGAGTCGAACAAATCAAGAACATTTAATTGCTTTCCTTTAAAAAAACTCTTTCAACCGATCATTGCTGATGTGCCTTTGACATTCAAGAAATCTCCTCCTAACCTTCTCACATTCTCCTGGATCAATCTTCTCGTTTCCTCGTAAAATGGCAAGGTGAAAACACTTTCTCTTGAATTCTGATCAGGTTCGCTAAGGTACTTGATCACTCACTCATATCATCCCCCTATTTAGAGTCATAGCGACTAGTTTTTACTCACTCATATTCTTGACATCAAATGGAGACAGGAAAAATAGGCTGCTTCATGTGGCTAGAATTTACTCATGCTTTTAATCTTTTCCTCCAATTCCAATTCTTGCAAATAGACATGTCCTAGACCAGTCTTTAATTTTTGAGCAATTGATTGGAGCATCCATGGTTTCAAGTGAGATTGCATGTTTGAAACCTTAGCAAAAATGAAGAGCTGTTGTTTGTATCAGTATGTGAACTGATCAAAATATAGAGCAAAACATTTTATGACCGTCACAAAACTGATCTGAGGAATGCTGCTGTCCAATTTTTATTTCAATAACAATAACAACAAAATAGCCCCTCTCGCTTATGTCATAACAACTGATATCTTGCCTTTGAATGACCAACTAAATCTATTTTAACAGTGACATAAAAATTATTAAAGTATTTTAATTGATTTTGTGATTCTTTTTAAAATAAATAAGAGTTTTTATGAGACAGCCAACCATCCCTAAGACGGTGACATCCCCAGCAATCTCGGTGATGTCTGGCCATCCCCATGAAGACCCTGTGTTTCCAAGACCGCTAGAGCAATTTTTTTTTTAATTAGGGACAGTGGGGAGACATTTCTGAGGCATCCCAATGCACCTAGGCAAAAAATCCTAGGGACACAGCCCCAAGGAACATAAACAAAATCGCTAAGTTGCTGAATCGTGGGACTTTTCCGGGCGACTCCGGGTACGAAACGTACCAGAATCGGAATCTGAAACAAATCTCCTGTGGGTACGCATCTGGGATTTTTGTTTTTAAATGCTAAATTGTTTAGTAATTTTAGTTTGACCTTTTAGATAATTTGAAGACCTAGACTGCTGATTAGCATATGTATTGGTATATGACATTCTAAACTTAATTCTATTTTTTATCTGCATATATGTGTGTGTGTGTGTGTGTGTTTAGTAATTTTAGTTTGACCTTTTAGATAATTTGAAGACCTAGACTGCTCATTAGCATATGTATTGGTATATGACATTCTAAACTTAATTCTATTTTTTAGCTGCATATATACATATATATATACAGATGCATATGCATACATACATACATATATATATATTTGTATGAATGTACCGAAAACGTACCCAACCCCCCAAAAAAATTTCTGCTGTACCGGTGTTTCGTACCCATGTACCCGTACCCGTTTCCGCTCCCGATTCGGCAACATAGCAAAATTGTCATGTTGATACAAAAGAATGAAAGAATAATGTTTGACTAGTACATAGCAAAGAAGGGATGTAATCATGTAAGGCGATTTCTAGTGGCACAAGATGGAAGTTACAAGCATGACATAAGTGCAGATTATTACTAAAAGCGCTAGTTGCAAGTAAATGTGCAGTTTTGACACAGATTTGGCAGTTACACAAGGAGCAGACATGTATAAAATGTTGTGCATAGAAAAATAATAAACATGCCACAAGCATGCCAAGTGGACAAAGGTGCCTTGCATAAGGAGCAGACACCTATAAAACGTTGTGCATAGAAATAAATAGACATGCGACAACCATGTCAAGTGAGTAAAGGTGCCTTGCATGGCCAAGTAAGAATTCTTTTGCAACCACATCATGGCCATGCTTTGAGTCCATCATTACACTGCCCCACTCAGCATCATTGAACTCAAATACCTTCTACAGAAGAGAAACAATCAACCCACCAACACTGATGATTATCAATGAATGAAACTTAATAAAACATAGCGAATTGCAGGTTTGAGAGAGGCAGAACAAAACATGCCAACTCAAATGTTATAATAGACATCACATGTGTCTTCAAAAGGATTGTCATGTCATTGACATTAGATAATGATAGCTTTATTTTTATTTAATCCAGAGGAATCAGATAGCTTTCAGTGTGGAAGCCAAAGTGGCCCGAACAGAGAAAATGAAACACACAGTGGGAACATAAAACATTTGATAGCCAGCAAAGTCATAGCATGTGTCAAAAACGGAAGTAACTTGGACCTAGAGAAGATATCAAGTGGCCACAACAAAGGTGTCTTGCATGGCCAGGTAAGAATCCCTTTGCAACCACATCATGGCCGTGCTTGAGTCCATCATTACACTGCCCCACTCAGCATCATTGAACTCGAATACCTTCTGCAGAAGAGAAACAACCAACCCACCAACACTGATAATTATCAATGAAATTTAATAAAACATAGTGAATTGAGGTTTGCGAAACGCAGAACAAAGACAGGCCAACTCGATTGTTATGATAGACATTACACATGTCTTCAAAAGGACTGTCACTGTCATTGACATTAGATAGTGATAGCTTTATTATTATTTAATCCGGAGGAATCAGATAGTTTTCAGCCTGGAAGCCAAAGTGGCCAAAATAGAGAAAATGAAACTCACAGTGGGAACATAAACCATTTGATAGCCATCAAAGTCATAGCATGCGTCAAAAATGGAGGTAACTTGGACCTAGATAAGATGTTAAGTGGCCACAACAAAGGCTTCTTGCACGGCCAAGTAAGAATCCCTTTTCAACCACATCATGGCCACGCTTGAGCCCATCATTACACTGCCCAGCTCAGCATCATTGAACTCGAATACCTTTTGCAGAGGACAAACAACCAACCCACCAAGACTAGTGATGATCGATGAAATTTAATTAAAACATTGTAATTGCAGGTTTGGGACAAGCAGAACAAAGACAGACCAACTCAAATGTTATGATAGACATCATATGTGTCTTCAAAAGGATCGTCACTGTCATTGACATTAAATACTTAGTCAAATTGGGCCAAACAAAGAAAATTTAACTCACGGTGGCAACACAAACCATTTGACAGCCATCAAAGTCATAGCATGTGTCAAAAATGGAGGTATTGGGCCCAGAGAAGATGTCAAGTGGCCACAACAAAGGTGTCTTGCGCAGACAAGTAAGAATCCCTTTGCAACCACATCATGGCCATGCTTGAATCCATTATTACATTGCCCCACTCAGCATCATTAAACTCAAAAAACTTCTGCAAAAGAGACAAAACCAACCCGCCAACACTGATAATTATAAGTGAAATTTAATAAAAAAAATAGCAAATTGCAGGTTTGGGAGAACCAGAACAAAGACAGGCCTGAGTAAAATAAAAAATAACATTTCTTATCTGCAGGTTCACTTAGGTTCTCCCCTTGTCAGTTCTCCAAGCCCGTTTAACAAGACCCAAAATGGCCCCATAGATGGACCATTTCAGCGTCCAGACCAGATTCGAATCAGACACGGATCGGGGCATGTTTTCTGACAAATCAGTAACATAGCATTGAACAAATCCAAATGCAAATATAAACAAATTTTAAGTTTGTTGAAAATATGAGTCTATGCCAAGACACAAAAATCATTCCTTGAATCACTACCAAAATCCAAAAAAATATAAACAACCAGGTAGAAATTATATATGTAGACTCTAGATGCCGACAGTGGCATGTTGTGATGGTTAAGTTGTTGTTCTTGCCATCAAGGTTCAAATCCCATTGGTGATGAGGTCCCCCATTTGTGGCCACACCGGTTCATAGCTCCAGGTCAAAGCGATTACCCCTCTTAATATATATATATATATATATTTGCACATGCATGTGTAAACTCAAAATTCAAACTTAAGTTTGTAGAACAGAAAAGCATATCCAAACGTCAAAAAAAATCGATAAATCATATCCACAAGTGATGAGTTGGTGGAAACTTTTGTAACTATTATTCTGAAACCGGATGTGAAAGCATGGTGAAATTGTCTCTGATAATGGGAATAAAAACAAGCACATGCAAATAGCAAAATTATTACATCCCAAAACCTTAAAACTTAGCAATTAGAGAAGAATTGTCTTAATATTTACAAAACCCAAATGCTAACGCATATGTAAATTTAGTTTTAACTTTTAAGTTAGTTGTAAGCTGAAGCATTCGCAAGTGTCTAAAACGTAAACAATTAATACAAAATTATTTAAATATTTACACAGTACAAACGCAATAGGCATAAAATGAGTCAGTTTTAAGTTTGCATAACAGACTAAGATATACCATTGCCAGAAAACTCCAAAAATCATTAAATGTAAACAATCAGAGCCAAATTATGTAAATCATGAAATTGAAACTCAGACTTGGCTTGGACTTTGCAGTCCCAATTGCGCTTGAAGTGGTAGTTGGCCGAGGCTCAAAACAATTGGCAAACATTGGCAAGGCTCAGAAAAATCATTGGATCAAAACAAAATGAAAATAACCCAAAACTGTCCAAAATCGCCAAAATTCACTATTCTGCAAATCACGTTATAATCTCTAAGGTGCTGCAAAACAGAAAAAAAAAAAAGAGAAAGGGTTCGCAGCCGATGTGGCTTTTCAGTTTTTTCTCCTTAATTTAGCGTGCTTCTAACACCAGTTCTCCCAAGACTAATGAGACTATAACCCAATCATTTAATTAACCAATATGTAACTTTATAGGTTTTGAAGGACAAACAACCATATCCAATTTGTCGAAATCATCGACTGCCAAGCCGACTAGATGAAAACTTATGGGCAAAACAATCTACTTAATTAAATGACTCCAAATAAATATGCAATTTTAGTTTTCAGTTTGCGGAATAAACAGGTTTAATGCAGAAGCCCTAAAGACAGGCAAATTTTGTACTTATTTAGAAAGTTCAAGTGCATACAAATATTCAATTTAAAATTTATAGAATAAGGAAATGTATCTAAATGCCAGAACCATATAACTCTAAAACCCCAGCAATGTCTGAACAGACGCGGAGATCGCCCAATGCCAAGCCCCTTCAAACAGGGACACGTGGTAGCCAAATTGATAGAATAAATTAAAATTTACAGATTGGGCCTTGATCTACCAGGGATCAAGACTTGTGTAGTGCATTGATGACACAACATAAGGGATACCCTGAATATGAGTCAGTTCGAAACCCCAAAACCCCAGTCCAAGTAGACACCCCCTTAGTTGAAAAAGTCTCATTAATGTACCCCACCCAAATGCATGTTGTTTAATGTACTCCACCGAAAAAACCATCTCAAAAAATCGTTGAATTAAAATCCAAATCCAAATGCAAATGCAAATAATATCAAAATATCTAAGAATCACAGAATGCAGATGCAAAAACCCACTTTTCTGTTCTAGAATATAGAGCTATAAAATCGTTGAATGTCGAAACCCTAACCCATAAGCAACAAATATCGATAAAATACCTCTGCGGCTCCGTCGCTACTTCCTTCCCTTTCCCTGTATTCAGCCTGTGAGACGTAGAAGACATGCAGTGACTGCCCGGCTTCCAAACTCGCGCTTCAGAGACGCCCCGAGACTCGATCGTCCGTAACAACAAGCACCCGGATCCTCTCAACTCTGTTGTCAAATGTTTTCCAACTCGACTTCAAATGTCAGGCTTCAAAATCCCAAAGAGTTGCAAGATAAACGATATATATAGACCCAGTGAAGTACATATACAGCAATGCGCAAAAGAAGATTCACGATGCACAAGAAACTTCTGTTGTGGTAGCTTTCGCCATACTTATCCAGGTTTATCCAGCGTCCATACTGTTCAATGTCATCTTTAGATTGAAATTGTGAGAGAGAGATGTTCAAAACTCCTTTATCAGTGCAAAGCCTCCAATTTATACAAACCCTATCCCAGGATATTTTCAGGCCTAAACACGTGTCCAGCCTGTAGTTACGTGGAAGATTATCGTCCATCAGTTTCGATGACGTGGCACGCACAGTGGCGAGAGAATTTAAAGATCTTCTTTGCTTGGAGGCGGGGGTGACCAGAAGCTTCCAGCAACGCACATTCCAGGAATTATTTCCCCTTGCGACTTTTCGTTAATTCACTCCAAACTCTCGGGAATGTTATCCAAGATCTCTGGAATGAATCTGCGCTTTATACGTGTGGGAACTTGAGGTTCTTTAATAAGCGCCATTTTTTATGTGATTCTCGTGCGTTCCAGCTGGAGAGGTTGCTTCGTGAACACGCCACTACCTAATTGATTAAATATTGTTTGTGATTAGGACTCGTGATTGCTCCCTTGCGTGTAAAGGCTAGCCCTTTTGAAAATTTATTCCACTTTTGGAGCCACTTGAGGATTTTGCTTAAAAATGGAGCATTGAGGAGAATTTCTATGATATATTTTTATATTGTTGAGTGGTATAATTTTGTGTGGTGTAAAGTTGTTAAGTAGGAGATACTCTCTATATTAAGTCAAATTGTATATTGTTATCATTATTCAATTGTGTGGTTTTCGAGTCAAATTCATTGACCTATGCTTTATGAGTAGTGGTTGAGAAGAACCGAGCTCCGAGCTCTCATGAGAATGATTGAAACACTTGCACTCATTGCATCTAGGTGATGTTCATAGAGGTGAAGCATTCGGACTTTCCGAGAGGCCACCCATCGCAGTACTACTTTGTTTATTTATTATTTATTCTACTTTTTATTAAATGAAACAAAGAAAAATATTATATAATAGGAGGTACTGAAATTATTGTAGGAAGGAACCAACGAGATAGGAACTAAACACATACCATAATAGTTCAAAGGCTCATATCTTATTTATTTATAATTGTATATGCATTTCAGTTATCTAATTATCACTTTTTTTAACCTAATTTCATATATTTGCTATCTATTTTGATTTTATCATTTTTATGTCTTAGTTTATTCTAATGAGTATGAGATCAATTTCATGATTACGGATTTGATTCCTTAAAATTTTGGAACTCAAATTCAAATTTCATCTAATCTCACCCCATTCTTTTTTTGTTTGTCTAAGTTCAACTAAATTTACTACCTACTATGTTTAAGATTCGCTAAGAAACCAAGCACAAGTCTAGATCTAGACATATGAAGACAAGTGAAATGGTTGGAAATAGGGTCTCTAACCTAGAAATGCAAACTAGGAACTTATTCATTCACCATTTTCAATTAGGGATCATTTCATTGAGGGAACAATCAATTGGTTGAGCTTCAGTCCTCAAGGAGAGCTGGAAACTTTAATTAATTGTTCTTCCTTTTTTATTTGATGTGATTGGATATTATTATGATCTGATCTAGGTAAAGTAAAAGGAAATTTATAACTTTCTACATAAGCAGTAAGATAAATTACAAAAAAAAAAGCAATATAATGGCATAGATCTGTAAATGAGATGCAGAGAGGAACCTGCTGCAAAAATTTGGGGCAAAATTGGAGCAGAGCCCCAAACTATATCTCAAAGTGGAGTTACAAATGCCAAGTACTCCCTTACACTCTCATACAATTCAAGGTTCTACAAAGGTTCCCAAACCCACATTATCAACTAATCCTCTTGATTAGTCCTAAGCACCTTGCAGACACTATTCAACCACAACTTGAACCCAACACTTCAGGGATGGAACAAGGGTTCACAAATGTCTACACACTTTATTCCAATAGTTTTGAAGACAAAACAATCATCCATACACTTTTATGATACTCCTTAGACACTTAAGTCTACCAAGGGCTACTTCTAGGTACCTTTGGTTCACTCGGCACATGTAGGAACGCTCGGCCAACACTAGACAGCTTGGCACATATAGGAACGCTCGGCAATAACTGTCACTCGGCACTTACTGGAGGAATTAGGAACTTTCGACAGAAACTAACTCGAAAAATCTTCTCCTTAAGTCTTTGTCACCTTCTTAGGTTCCTCTCAAACTCCCCTCAACACTCTCCAAGTCAAGGTCTATGGCCAATCGCCCAACTCTTCAAATGCCCAAATTAACCACTAGGCCAAATGACGTATTAGGCCTCCATTAACAAAACAAGTGTCCTCAAATGGATCTAATCCTCTACCAAACCAATTGGAACATGTGTAGGGACTTGAAAGACTACCAAATATCCACTCTCAAGTCTCCATTCCATCTCAGGTCCAAGTTGTGCTCCTAAATGCATAATCCAGGACAGTCACATTGAGATGCATGTCTTGAGATTTAAAACATTTCTCACACCCAACATTGGCCAACCCCAAGACCCCAAAATTCTTGTAGTACATCCTCATACCTTTCTTTACACCAAGGCTCAGTTTTTTCCCATGGTGGAATCTATAGGAATGAGAGGATTTCTCTCGAAACCCTAGCTTGGTCAATCAACGACCTCTCAGTGGTCCAAAGGCAATAACTTTTGTTTCCCTTCACTTCAAGACCTCAAACCACTTGTAAACGACAGAGGACTCACAAATATATCTTTTGGTTTCTTTCATCTCCCCATGTGAATTCGTATAGAGTCGTACAATGCAAAATATTATGAAAATAATAGAAAAATGGGGGTTATTTTATTGGTTTGAGAAATGCTTACATACAATCATTTCTCTCCAACATTGGAGCAAGGTTTTTCCAACCTTTTTATACAATTCCCAATAATTTCCAACCAATCCAAGTGGTTGTGAACGTTGGATGCAAATTGTAACCATTTTTCAAAAAGTCGCAACAAATTTTCAAAAAGTTGCATTTTTGCAAATTGACAACTTTTTAACAAAAGTTGTCAACTTTGCAAATTGTTGCCTCTAGACTCTACTAAGGACCTTAGGTAAGGTATTTGAATGTTTCCAACTCCTCCCTAATTATTTTATCCTATTCTAACCCATCCTACCCTGAATTGTCCAAAATCGACCAAGGTAGACCCCAAGGTTTATAGCTGCACCTTGTGTCTCCTAGTCTCACAAATAGGACTTCTTATTACATGTAGGACTCTTATTATATTTATGGATCCTTGATCCACCAAACCATCTAACCCTTCATCCACCATTCTGAACCATGCCCTGAATCAGTTCATTTGGAGGTGTTGTTGCACCATACTCCTGGGGTGAACTGATCTCAAGTCCTCTTGAGATAAGTTCTTGCAAATTTGTGTCATGTTTTTCCATGTCTTTTTCATCCATCCAAACAGGTTCCTCTTCAGGAATTCCTTCCCATTTAACTAGGTACTTATTTTATACATTCTTCCTTGTTTGTTTGATGATCTTTGTGTCCAAGATCCTTTCAAGCTTTTTAGGTTCGTGATGGGTTATTCGTGCAACACCTTCATAGAGCTCTTCAACCTGTAATTTTGTACCTGCATTCACATCACCTTTGTATGGGGTTAGATCACAAATGTTAAATATGGGGGATATACCAAGGTGTGAGGGCAACTCAATCTCATAGGCATTCAGCCCATGTCTCTTCATCACCCTACAAGGCCCTACTTTCTTCATCAATAGTTTGTTATGCTTTCCTTTTGGCAACCTCTCCTTCCTCAAGTATGCCCACACCAAGTCTCCAATCTATGATTGTACATCCCTTTTGTGTTTATCCTTTGTCTGCTTGTACTTTTTTGCACTTTTCTCCAATGCCAACTTAACTGAATCATGGATCTCCTTCATACCCTCTGCAAAGTGTTCACCACGTGCATTGATGGGTGTGTGATGAGGGAGATCTCTGAGTTCCAAGATCCTCTTGGACTTTGACCATATACAATCTGAAAAGGGCTCTTTCCAGTGCTCATATAAACTGAATCATTGAAAGCAAACTCTGCTTGGGGTAGGATTGAATCCCATTTTTCACCATATTATTTTGTGAGACACCTAAGTAGGTTCCCAAGGGACTTATTGGTGCAAGAGCACCCTAAGGTCTTAGATAGATCTTTTGTCATTTTTGGCTTGTAGGTTGGTTTGTCCAACCATCAGTTAATAAGAACTATGTTATAAAGTCCCAAGTGTGTCTAAGGTGTGACTAGGGTTAGTAGTGTTTAGGGTTTAGTAGTGGTTGAGATCAAGTTGCATCTAGGGGTCTATATCCTTATAAGTTAACCAGAAGGTCAAAGGGTTGACCAAAATTCCAACATGGAGTTTCATTCGTGGTTTTGATGTTTTTGAGTGTTGTAAGGTCATATGATAAGTTTTAGGACCAAGTTGGGGCATTGGAAGTGATAAAAATGTCATTTTGGCAAAAGATGTAAAAGTTGTCATGACAACTTTTGCAACTTTGCAAAGTTGTCATGACAACATTTCGTAATTTTTAGGAAAGGGCTTTAATGGTACCCAAATCCTAAAATGAGGGTTCATACTTGTGAGGATAAGGTATATAAGGTGATCAAAACCCTAATCCAAGAGTTAGATGCCATTTTGTACGGACTGTGTGTGAGGAAGGAAGGATTTAGACTGTATTTTCATGACAATACAGAGATTCAGTTGTTTAATGGATTGAAATTGCTTAATTAATGGATTGAGGACTTTTATGTTGGCATGTACTTACTTCTTGTGGCATTGAATTAATCATTTTGTGTGATTGGTGAAGGTTTTGTAAATTCTTTTGTTCTTACCGTTTCGTTGTCTGGTTCTGAGGCAACTATGTAAATATGCCTCCCTCTTAAATTCACGTGGTCAAACTCCTATGGCCTCTTGGATTCAAGTAGGGGACTCCATGTACATTGTTTATATAGGTTGTGGAGTCATTTTATGTAGGCGAACAATTTTAGCATCAAACCCTAGGCGAGTGCAAGTGCATTCTGGTTAGGTGCTTGAATGGAACAATAGCAAGAAAGCTTGCTCAGTGGATTGGTTGAATCCAATAAATGGTGGGGGCATGTAGAGAGGTGAGTGCTTGTTAGTTTTATGCAAGGAGATGTTCAGGGGAGGTGTGGAAGGTAATCAAAATGAGCCAAGAAACTAGATTGTGTACATGTTACCTAAAACCCATGAAAATAGGGGTTTCTTGGAAAACTAGTGTACGGACAGAGTGGGAACTTGAGACCTTGAAAATCCTAGAGTAGAGGAAAAACCCACAAGGAATATGTAATTAGTTCCCAAGGGTGTTAAGGTATTTTAGGATAAAATCCACTTTTTCAATGAATAGGAGGGCTAATTGGGCCTAAAAGGCTACAAGGCCTTAAGAACTAGAAATCTTGAACCCGATTGAAACTAGGGTGAAAGATCCCCAATATTGGATCTAGGGGAGTAGAAAGAGACCTAAAGAAGGTAAGGAATCAAATCCCAAAGAATATAGGACAAATGGGAAAGTAGATGACCAAGGCAAGCCATGGATGTGAAGAGTTATGGAGAAGGACCTAGTGTGAATTTGAACTTGTTGGAGAGATCCTAGTGAGTTGGAGGATCAAATAGGAATCCTCTAGTTGGGGTGGTGATAGTAACCCTAAGAAGACCAAGAGAAGGTCTAGTAGAGATCAAGAAAGCTCTAGGAGTGGGATCTCCCCATCAAATTGGTATCAGAGCCATTGAAAGGCTTGGGAGTTGATTGGTGTATGTCAGAGAGGAGTGAACCCATAGGAGAGAACATCATGGTGACTAATGTTGAATTGGCTAAGAGGGCAAGCACTCACATGGTGGAATTTTCTGCAAGAAGAAAGGGAGAAAGAGGGAAAGAAGCCCATAGCAAATTGGAAATATACGGTGGAAAAAGTGAAGGAGAACTACCTTCCAGAAGGCTATGACATTCAGCTACACAAGAAAAGACAAAACCTTAGGCAAAAGGACCTAGATGTGCCATCATACACAGAAGAATTTCAGAATCTTTGTCTGAGATCAAGGACACAGGAGACAGAGAGCATCAAGGTTGCTCGGTACCTTAATGGATTAAGGTGGAATATACAAGAAGAACTGAGTCTCTTTACCCTAACCTCCATTCATAGTTGTTTACAAATGGCTTTGAAAGTGGAAGATAAACTCAGAAAGAAACAAGACTCTAACTCTAGAGGAAGAGGAAGGGGTAGAGACAATAGAGGTGGCCATAGAGGAGGTTCAAGTGGAAGAGGCAATGACATTAGGAGCCAAGGTGACTCCAGATATACATAGCGAGGACATGAGTAAAGAAATAGAGGTGGATACAATAGAGGAAGGGGTTCTTATAACAGTGGAAGAGGAAGATAAGGGGGTTTTGGGAGAAGTTCTCACTCTTCTTCCATGAAATGCTACAATTGTGGACAATTGGGGCACCCTGCATATAGATGCACTGACAAACCCTCAGCTTCACAAGGAGATAAGAATATTGCCTATGTCTAAGAAGAGGACTGTTCTAAACAATTAGAGGTGATTCTAGATTCAAAGAAGGGAGAACATCTCATGTTGAGAAGAATCTTGATCAAGACACCCACTAAGGATGAACATAAGCAGAGAAGGGCTCTTTTTAGAGTCAAGTGCAAGATATTGGGGAAAGTGTGCAAAGTTATCATTGATTCAGGGTCCACAGATAATGTTATATCAGAGGAGGCAGTAGAGAAGTTGAAACTCACCAAGATTCCACATGTGTGTCCCTATAAAGTTACTTGGTTAAACAAGGGGCAAAACATCTTGGTAAATGAGCAAGTGTGGGTAGAATTCACCATTAGCAAGTATCAAGATAAGATACTTTGTGATGTGTTGCCAATGGATGCATGCCATCTGTTGCTTGGTAACTTTGAAAGTTACCAAGCAGAATGGGGTAACTTTCAAAATTCAGTCTTTGATAGAGGAAGACATAGTGGAGAAGATAAAAACCAGTACATTTTTTATGAGTGGAAAGGAGTTCCTAAGGGACATGAAAGAGGAAGGAGTTGGCTATGCAATCATGTTGAAGCCAAAGGAGGGGGAGACTCATAAGCAAGCACCTATGCCAAAAGAAGTGAAACAACTGTTGGATCAGTTCAAGGACATAATATGTGAGGGTACACCAGCTACACTACCACCAAAGAGGGAGATAATTTATTAGATTGACTTTGTACCAAGATCGTCTTTTTTAAACAAGGCTGCATATAAAATGATACTGGATCAAAACAAGGAGATAGCCAGGCAAGTACAAGAACTTTTGGACCAAGGGTTGATCAGAAAGAGCATAAGCCCATGTGTTGTCCCAGTGGTGTTGGTTCCTAAAAAAGGAGGTAAGTGGAGGATGTGTACTGATTCTAGGGCAATTAATAGGATAACTATTAGATATAGATTTCTTATTACTAGGTTAGAAGATTTAATGGATTGTTTGGGGGGTGCTAAGTACTTCTATAAATTTGATTTGAAAAGTGGTTACTACCAAATTAGGATGAAAGAAGGTGATGAGTGGAAGTCAGCCTTTAAGACTACAAAGGGGTTATATGAATGGTTAGTTATGCCCTTTGGGACTACCAATGCACCTAGTACCTTTATGAGGGTGATGAATGAGGTCTTGAAAGACCACATAGGTGTATTTGTAGTTGTCTATCTAGATGACATCCTTGTATTTAGCAAGACAAAGGAGGATCATACGAAACACTTGGAGTTAGTGTTGAAAAGGTTGCAGGAAGAAAAGCTCACCATTAGTCTTGAAAAGAGTGAGTTCATGAAGGAAGAACTAGTCTACCTAGGATTTGTAGTTTCCCAAGGTGACTTGAAGATGGATAAGGACAAAGTAGAGGCCATATTGAACTGGCCTACTCCTAAGACAGGGACTGAAGTTAGGAGCTTTCATGGGTTAGCCCAATTCTATAGGAAGTTTATTAGAAGATTCAGTGAAATCTGTGCTCCAGTCCTAGAGACCATTAAAGGAGGGTTGAAAACATAATTTGTATGGACCAAGGCAGCTAATGAGAGGTTTGAAAGGTCAAAGAGAGAAGTAGCCACTCAACCTATATTTTTGTTACCAGGTTTTGACAAACCCTTCATAGTAGAGTGCGATGCAAGCAACATAGCAGTGGGGGATGTCTTAAGCCAAGAAGGCAGACCAGTGGCATTCTTCAGTGAGAGATTGAATGAGGCAAAGTCTAGGTACTCTTCTTATAACTTGGAGCTATATGCTCTTGTACAAGCCCTAAAGAAATGGAGGCATTATTTATTTCCCAAAGAGTTTATTGTCTTTACAGACAATCAAGCATTGAGTTATATCAATACTCAAGACAAACTTAGTTTGAGACACACAAAATAGATGGAGTTTTTGCATTCATACACCTTCATTATTAAGCATAAGAAGGGGATACAAAATAAAGTTGCAGATGCCCTTAGTAGAAGGATGCTTACCATACAAGAGATTCAGTTGCAAAGTATAGGGGTTGAAGGGTTCAAGGACCTTTATGAAGGAGATGCAGACTTCTCAGTGATCTACAATGTGTGCAAAGAGTTTGAGAATCACTTTCACAGTGAGTATGCAGACTACACTCTTCAAAATGGATTGTTGTTCAAGGGGAAACAATTGTGTGTTCCAAGGGGATCCATGAGGGAGAACCTCATCCAAGAAAAGCATAATGGGAGTTTAAGTGGACACTTTGGATTGAACAAGACTTTGGATCTAGTGGAGAGATTTTATTGGTGGCAGAAAATGCAGAGAGATATAAGGAGATATGTAGATCAGTGTGGAGTGTGTCAAAAAGCAAAAGGAACTTCATCAAATGTAGGCTTATATCAGCCATTTCCCATCCCAAGTAGACCATGGGATTGCGTAAGTATGGATTTTATTGTGGGACTACCTAGGACACCTACTGGTTTAGATAGTGTGTTTGTGGTAGTGGACAGATTTAGCAAAATGAGCCATTTTGTCCCATGCAAGACAACACATGATGCTAGCCATATTTCCCATTTGTTCTTTAAAGAGATAGTGAGGATACATGACTTGCCAACAAGCATAGTTGCAGACAGAGATGTGAAGTTTATGGGACATTTCTGGAAGACGTTTTGCAAAAGGCTAGGAACCAACTTGTCACATAGCTCAAATTATCATCCTCAAATGGATGGCTAGACAGAGGTGATCAACAGGGTACTTGGTAATTTGTTGAGATGTCTGACAAAAGACTATGGACAAAGTTGGGAGCAAGTGATACCTCGGGTAGAATTTGCCTACAGTGATAGTACAAATCAGACCACAGGTAGAAGCCCATTTGAGATTGTTTATGGGTTACACCTAAGGGGTATACTTGAGTTGAGAGATCTACAAGGTTATGAAGGCATCAATGGTCATGTTGATGATTTCTCTCAGTCAATTAGAGAGGTACATGAACAAGTTAGAAAGACATTAATGGAGGCAAATCAAAAGTTGAAAGCCAAGAGAGACGAGGGAAGAAGAGATCTGCAATTTGAAGTAGGTGATCTAGTAAAGGTGTTTTTGAACAAGGCTAGGCTACAAAAGGGAATACCTACTAAGCTACATATGAAAAGGATTGGGCCTTGCAAGGTGTTGGCCAAGTATGGACCCAATGCCTATGAGGTGGAACTACCCAAGGAGATATCAATTTCTCCAATCTTCAATGTGAAAGATTTGATAAAGTATAAAGTGCCAGAAATGGATGAATTATAGTGTAGTACTAATGTGAACAAGGATGTGGGGGAGTTCAAGACTCTAGATCAGATCAAACCACAAGCTGAAAGGATACTGGATTCAAGAGTGAAAAAGAAGACCAGACATAAGATCTATACGGAACATCTACTGAAGTGGAGGAAGCAACCAAAGTCAGATTCTACTTGGATAGATGAGAGTGACTTCAAGAAACATGGAATCGTTGAGGATTTCCTGACACCATAGGTACCCTAACTTGTTTGTTGCAGGGGGAGAATGGTGCAGGAGCACCCTAAGGTCTTATATAGATCTTTTGTCATTTTTGGCTTATACATTGGTTTGGCCATCCATCAGTTAATAAGGACTATGTTATAAAGTCCCAAGAGTGTCTAAGGTGTCACTATGGTTATTAGTGATTAGGGTTTAGTAGTGGTTGAGGTCAAGTTGCAACTAGGGGTCTATATCCTTAGAAGTCAACCAAAAGGTCAAAGGGTTGACCAAAACTCCAACATGGAGTGGCATTTATGGTTTTGATGTTTTTGAATGTTTTAAGGTCATATGATAAGTTTTAGGACCAATTTGGGGCATTGGAAGTGATAAAATTTCATTTTGGCAAAAGATGTAAAAGTTGTCACGACAACTTTTGCAACTTTGCAAAGTTGTCATGACAACATTTCCTAATTTTTAGGAAAGGGGTTTAATGGTGCCCAAATCCTGAAATGAGGGTCCATACATGTGAGGATAAGGTATATAAGGTGGACAAAACCCTAATCTAAGAGTTAGTTGTCATTTTGTACGGATTGTGTGTGAGGAAGGAAGGATTTAGACTGTATTTTCATGGCAGTGCTGAGATCCAGTTGTTTAATGGATTGAAATTGCTTAATTAATGGATTGAGGAATTTTATATTGACATGTACTTACTTCTTGTGGCATTTAATTAATCATTTTGCGTGATTGGTGAAGGTTTTGTAAATTCTTTTGTTCTTATTGTTTCGTTGTCTGGTTCTGAGGCAACTATGTAAATATGCATCCCTCTTGAATTCCCATGGTCAAAATCCTATGGCCTCTTGGATTCAAGTAGGGGACTCCATGTACATTGTGTATATAGGTTGTGGATTCATTTTATGTAGGGGAAGCAATTTTAGCATCAAACCCTAGGCGAGTGCAAGTGCATTTTGGTTAGGTGCTTGAATGGAGAAATAGCAAGAAAGCTTGCTCAGTGGATTGGTTAAATCCAATCAATGGTGAGGGAATGTAGAGAGGTGAGTCCTTGTTAGTTTTATGAAAGGATGTGTTTAGGGGAGGTGTGGAAGGCAATAAAAATGAGCCTAGAAACCAGACTGTGTACAGGTTCCCTAAAACCCATGAAAATAGGGGTTTCTTGGAAAACTAGTGTACGGACAAAGTGGGAGCTTGAGACCTTGAAAATCCTATAGTAGAGGAAAAACCCACAAGGAATTTTTAATTATTTCCTAAGGGTGTTAAGGGATTTTAGGAGAAAATTCACTTTTTCAGTGAATAGGAGGGCTAATTAGGCCTAAAAGGCTACAAGGCCTCAAGAACTAGAAATCTTGAACCCGATTGAAACTAGGGTGAAAGATCCCCAAGATTGGATCTAGGGGAGTAGAAAGAGACCTAAAGAAGGTCAGGAATCCAATCCCAAAGAAGATAGGATAGATGGGAAAGTAGATTACCAAGGCAAGCCATGGATGTGAAGAGTTATGGAGAAGGACCTAGTGTGAATTTGAACTTGTTGGAGAGCTCCTAGTGAGTTGGAGGATCAGATAGGAATCCTCTAGTTGGGGTGGTGATAGGAACCCTAAGAAGACCAAGAGAAGTTATAGTAGAGAGAAAGAAAGCTCTAGAAGTGGGAGCTCCCCATCATTTATTCACCACCTCGGTTTGCCCATCAGCCTGTGGGTGGTAGCCAAAACTGAAACTCAAATTTGTTTCCAACATTTTCCACAAGGTTCTCCAAAAATGACCAATAAAATTTTCATCCCTGTCAAAGATGATTGTTTGAGACAAGCCATGAATCATGACAATCTCCTTAAAAAACAAGTTGGCAATGGATGTTGCATCATTTTTATTTTTGCTTGGGATGAAGTGTGTCATCTTGCTAAACCTATCCACTACTACATAAATGTTGTCACATCCTTTTTGTGTCCCCGAAAAACCCATGACAAAGTCCATACCGCAACTCTCCCAAGGTCTCGTAGGGATTGGAAAAAGGTTGATACAACCCTGCATTGGTTGATGTACCCTTGGCTCTCTGACAAATAGTACATGCTTCTACGATCTCCCTTACATCAGTTTGAAGCTTGGGCTAATGATAAAACCTTCTTACTTGTTCCAAGGTTTTGTCCAAACCAAAATGTCCTCCCATGCTACCTGCATGCTTCTCCCTTATGATATTTTCCCTCATTGACCGCTTGGGGATACAGATTTGGTATCCTTTAAACAAAAGACCATCATGTATCAAGAAATCTACATATTAAACATGGTAAGCCTCAGAAAAATTAGAACAAATTTGATAGATATTACTGAAATCTTCATCATCCTTATATATGCCCTTCAAAGAATCAATTCCTACACTTTGGATTCTAACTTCTTGCACTAGTAGGGTTCTCCTACTTAATTCACCTGCCACCTTATTGGCAACTCCCTTCTTATGTTTTATAGAAAATATGTTTTATTGGCAACTCAACTTTTCTTAATTGTTCAAGAAACGAAGGGCTTGATTGTCTGTAAAGACCACAAACTCTTTTGGTAGGAGGTAATGCATCCACTTTTTCAACGCTTGGATTAAAGCATACAATTCCAAGTCATAAGAGGATTACTTCCTCTTTGCATCATTCATTTTTTCATTGAAAAATGCTATAGGCCTTCCTTCTTGGCTCAAAATAGCCCCTATAGCAATATTAGAAGCATCACACTCAATAGTGAATTTTTTTTTTAAATCAGGAAATGCTAGGATAGGTTTCTCTGATACCTTTTGCTTCAACATCTGAAAGGATTCTTCTTCTCCTTTTGTCCACACAAACCTGCACTTTTGTCCACCCTTGATGGTCTCAAGAATAGGTGTACACAATAGACTGAAGTTCCAGATGAACTTCCTATAGAAGGATGCAAGGCCATGGAAACTCCTTACTTCTGTCATTGTCCTTGGGGAAGGCCAACTTAGGATGGCTTCCACCTTATCAGGGTCCATTTTGATGTTCCCACCTGAAATTACAAAGCCCAAATAGACAAGCTCTTCTTGCATAAAAACACACTTCTCCAAGTTTATAAAAAGCTTTTCCTAAGGATGCCCGGACCAGAAGCTCAAAGCCTGATTTTTTTTCAACTAAGTATTCCTAAGGATGCCCAGACCAAAAACTCAGAGCCCAATTTTTTTTGAACTAAGCATTCCTAAGGATGCCCCATATCTTTGTACTAGACCTTTCATTCCACCTCCTTTATCTTACAAGCATTCCACATACTCTATCTCTCAACCTAGTGAGTTTCCTTCCACTCTTCCTCATAAAGAAGAAAATGAGCCAATGTTGATTGATCCCAAATGTTCCCAAATATCAAGCAAAACTAAACGCAATGGTTGTGCTCATGACTGCCACCGTAGACATCATACTTAGGCTTGTGAGCTAGCTTTCCAAACCATTTATTCTCCTAAGACACCACATAATGCTTTGATTCCCTTTGACCAACCTATATGCAACCCTAGGGAGGAAGTTAATCTACAGAAAATTAAATTGTCTAAACATGATGATTGTTCTTTTCATATCAAAGATCCTATTGTTATTAATCTAAATGTAGAAGACACTCTTAATGATGATAACAATGTTAATGATGCAAATGATGTTGATCCTCACATTTATGATGACATGTATGAGATCATTGAAATAAGTCATGAATTATTTGCAACATTTTCACAAATGTTATCCCTGTAATCACCTAAAACCTAGGTAATTTGATTAATTGGCCTTGAAAATCCTAAAATCTAAGGCATTCACTGCTAGACCTTAATTATGCAAGAGAACCCTAATAATGCCCCCTTGCATAATTAAATCAAGTTCCTAAATCAAATCATCAAATTAATCCTAACCCAAACTTGAAAAGTCATTTAATCATTATAGATTGCACACTTAAATAAAGGTTCTCTCACTTTTATTAAATAAACCCAGTCACACATTGGTGTGAACATCAAATCTTTGATTAAAAAATGATTAAAAGGGGATTTACCAAATTTGTCCTTATTCTATGCAACAACCTACAACACAACAGTAAAGTTGTGGGCCTTTAATATGGGAGGTCTTGGGTTCGAGTCTACTTAATCTAAACAAATAATAACAATAATTAAATCTTGGCTTCGGCCCATTACCCATCAAAACAATTTTTGTCCTTATTCTTCTTCAACAAACACACTTTTGACCAATTAAAATTTAATCACTTGGAACAACCTCTCTTGGATTGAATCTAAACCACTCACCCCTTTTGCCTCTTAATCTCCTTCGCTCCCATCAAAACCCTATCGAACCTCTTAATCCTATCAACTCTCTTTCCACCTTTTAATCTCAACCATCCATTTTAAGGAGATCTTCTTTAAAAGGGGTAGCTCTCCTTTGTTGAAAGAGATAATGCATTGTTGAGGTAATATTATAATGCCATTTTGATTCTAGATTATTCTCATTTTTTAAGAGCATCTTCATCTTAGACTAGCATTTGCATTGTTCTTAGATATCTTAATCTTAGTTTCATTTCTTAGTATTTGCTATATGTTTCTAAATTAAATATACATTTGAACTCATAGTTAGTTCATGCATTATTTTAGTTGCAATTTTCATATCACTTCTATGATTTGAGAGCAAGTAATGCAAGTTCATGCATCATGCTTATTTTGAATCTTCCATTTTGAAGTAGTCTAGTCATTGAATCTTGTTTCAATCTGTTGAGCATTTACTAAGAATCAAACTCGCTTCATCTAGGAAGCAATAAGCCGGTTTGGGGGGGGGGGGTTTGCACAATATTTGAGTTCAATTTGATGATTATTGACCCCTAATTTAATGATCTATTGAGTGTAGGTTGTCACAGGTTATAACCATATTTAAACCACACAATCCCTAGCTTCTTGTGACAAATAAAGCGATTTATCATTAGAGCATGGTCCTAGTTTGGAACTTGCAGTAGCTCCATCTATCATGCTTGTCGTCATGCCTCTTGCATGTTGCCCACCTTCCCTACACAATGATAACTCGGATGGGAGGTAAGCAATACATTTAACTAGTTCCTCTTGTGCGATGGATTTTTGTATTTGTTTGTTTGTTCGTAGTTTACTTTCCCCATGATGTGTTGCTAATTATGTGTTTTATTTAGATTTCTTTAAACAACCCTTACTTTTTATTAGGGTAAAAACAAGTTTTGAAGGGGCCCTGAAACCTTTTACAAACAGATTTTGAGAGGGATCTGGAACCCCACCAAGAAGAATAGTTGCAACAAATATGACATTACAAATCAACAATCCAGAACCAACAAATAGACAACAACATTACAACATAGATCATACAACGCTTCAACTGCCCAAACAAACTCAGTACAAGGCTAGCGCCTTACATAAAAGAAACAGTTTCCCAAGTAAGGAGATATTTTATTTAGAATTCTTTAAACAACCCTTGTTGCTCCATTGGTGCAAGGTGATAAAGGGTTTGAACACATTGTCACATTTCTCTATATGTATCTCATTTCTTTTATATGTCATTGTAGACACTTAAAAATGTCTCATTGCTCTAACACAATGACATTACTAAAATTCCTCTTCAATTATTAAATAATATTTATTATTTAATCAATTTGTGTCTTTCTACTATATTCTGAATTCAAAAATATTATTTTTCTATAATTTCATAATTAAGTGATTTAACTAGTTACTTAATTATTAAACATCCAATCAATATTTCATCAAGTATTCATCTATAAAGTAATTAAATAATTAGTATTGTTTAATTATCCCATGTGTCATTATATTTAATTAAATATTCATATTATTTAATTAATGCGTCCTTATTATTATTACATTTGTGTAATAATTAAATCAATTTCCCACTTATGATTAAATAAATGATATTTATTTAATTAAACTAATTATTCCTCTAAATAAATAGAAAAGTTTAATTTTTTATTTATATTCCCCCATGTGCAAATAAATGAATTATTTTATTTATTTATTTGTAAATTATTCTCTCACTTCTAACTAATAATAACCCTCAGTATAACTTCTCAATCAACTTTCCCTGACTGATCAATCAATTAAGTTATCTACTTAATCTATACAGTCTTTTAGTCCACCTCAAAGTCAAGTCTTCAATCAATTCATTTGACTCTCCAATCTGTTTAGTTGACATATCAATCTATCTTGTTGACTAGGCAATCAAGTGAGTTCAACTCCCACTCACTCTGAGTTTAACTCTTCAATCACATGCAATTAGTCCCACCAATCACAAAATCCTTATTGGAACCCTGCAATTCTTATAAATAGAGAGCTAATTCTCTTAATTTGTTAACTATATTCGTGAGAAATACATGAAACTGCATGCGCTTTGAATTCTTATGCTGTCACATCGAGCACTCATTTCTGAGAGACCACGTTGCATAAAGAAGGAGAACAACAAGAAAGGACTACATGATTTTCATATTCGTTTGTTTGAAATGATTTCATATTATGGATCGTTTATGCTTTCTATTTTCATTGCTTCCTTTCTTGATATTGGGAATACTAATTGCCTAATAGATCTCTTTGTGGTTGAGATTTTGATGTTATTGCAGGTACTACAAATCCTTATTACCCCAATTACACTCATATGCATGTTATGTCATGCATGTGCTATTGTTATAAATGTGCCTTTGTGTTGCCTATTTGGAGACAATGAAAAGCGGTAGCAACCATCATTCTTTTTAGTCTCCACGTTATTGACCAATAAAGACTTTTGTTTGTATTTCTTATGTGTTCTTCTTCTATTGTGCTTGTATTTCTAATACCTTTGGGAGATGACGTCAATTCATTTTACGATAATTCTTAATATACATGAGTTATCATATGATTGTATTGACCCTAGAGTTAGTAGATCCCTTTTGTCCTCTCTTTGTCAATCGATTCATTTCCCTTGGTTTGTCCTTTTGGGGGCAAGTAATAGTGGAAATGTGCTTGTCTTTCAGGTGTGTCCTACCTTAAAGCTACTGCTCTAATTAAGACATATGCAATTTCTTTAACACAAGGGCATGCACTTTGGTCTTTGTTACACATTATGTACACACTGTATTGATCAATGTTTTGTGGATTACTTAGCAAACCCTACCTTTTTCTTAGTAATCTCCTCTTAGTGGATTCCTTTGGAGATAATGCTTCCCTTAGGCCTAATCCTTCTTTGTGGATTCCTTTGGAAATAATTATTTCCTTAGGCCTAATCCAATTTTTGGCACTATATTTTTAGCATATTCATTTGGAGACAATGTGTTCCTTAGGCCTAATCCTATTACGACACATTTCCTTATGGATAATAATTTGCTTGGTTATCCTTTTGATGGGTTGGATAGCATAACACAACTTGTTGGGCTATCTGTAATGCCCCGCTAGGGAACCCAGGATAAATTAACCTTAAACAAAATACTGAATTTATAGAATGGTTTTTTTAAGGAGTTTACAATTGATAATAAGTAACAATGCAGAAGCAATATAACATAAGACAATACATACTCATAAATATAAATCATTTATAGATTACAAATCTAGAGGGTTCCATGACGTAGAATTATGTAAGCTAACTAATATACTAAATACAATAAACAATATACAATCTCCATATAATGCAAATGAATAACAAGAACATCATCTCATAAATGAAACCTAGTTACAACTGATATCACAAGGTATACATAATGAACCAACATCCACTACACAAGTCACATGGTATGTAATAAAACTCAATATAAAGTACAATACAATATTCTAAGAATATCACAACCGGTACAAGAATACAACATAAGAAATCTAAGAGAAAGTCTCCAATAATGAAGAACAACAAGGTACAACTGCAATAAGGACCATCCAAGCATAAAGTCATGAATGTCATATCTCAATAGTAATAAGAATCACTACCACCCGACCTCGTGGAACCAAAGGTCCACTCCCACCATGCTGAGGAGATAACAAAAAGCCACACACACAAGAAACAACCAACAAGAAAAACTAATGCAAAGGTACACTAGATAGAAAGGTAACAAGAAGATTTCAAGGTTAAAATTATGAAAGATCAAGAGACAAAGTAAGTGTACCAAATACTCACATAGGAACCTAGAACACATATAGGGAAGTGTCATCATGTAAGTCTACCCTTGAGTTACCCTAGTAGCCCCGCTGGACCCTAGCCCCCAAGTGACTCTATGTGGCTCAGTAATCCTTTCATACAAATAAGGATTCTAACCATGCAAGACCTCGATCAAGCATCTTCTCCCACTCCCATCCTTAGAAGTTAGCTTGTACTAGCACTCAAGGCATGGACAAGACACATATTTATCTTATTAATATTTTATCTTAATTAATTTCATTAAGTTATCACTTATTAGGTAACTTACAATGAGTTGCCCTAGCAACCTCTTAGGGCCTTGGCCCCCATTGCAAGTCACTTCCCCTCTATGCTCTTAGATATCCTACCCTTGTGCTCCCAATCACAAGACCAAAAGAAGATAAAACCAAAACCATAAAAGACTTCTCGTAAAGAATTAAATTATGAAAGTCATCAATGAAAATGTTGGAGCATAACAAAGAATAATACATCCTATACAAGGATCCATATTGTCAATCCCATAATGGATATCTCAATGAACAATTACCGAATTCTCTAAATCTCATATCACCAAAACAATGATCCTCAATAGCATAAAAAAACATCTCTCTCCAACATGGAGTAAATCATAATAAAAAAATACCATCACTCAAAACATTGAACACTCATAGTAGAAGAAACAAGGTAACCAAGTGAACAAATCACAACTGAACACAATATTGGTTGTCACCTCTTATGGTAAAATAATATAAAGATCAAGGACTCAAGGAACACATGACATCTATAAAATATGTACCCAAGAAAATAATTGTGATATAAATAGGTTATGAACTTTCCACAATATGAAACTCAAAGAGCAAAAAGGCATAAGATAGTACAAGTTCAAAGACAAAACCCATCTAGGGTAACAACCTACCCACACTGACACTTAACAACACCAAGATCACATGAGAGAAGACATGCATGCATTTGACATATTATTTAACTCCATTTATATAACATCATTATATTTATTAAAATACTCTTAAGTCATAAATGACTTAGTTAATAACATAAAGTACACACATGGAACATATATGGTGTTTTAGTGAATCTCTATGATCTTTAAAATTAAATTATAATTTGATTAGATAATTCATATTAATTATTTAATAATTTTCAAATTGATTATTTTTTTATTAATAAGACTTATTAACAATTTTATCTTTATAACAGTGAGTTTTTGTGTATTTCCTCTATGCACATCAGTCGGTAATTTGAACAGTATAATCTCATATGGAATGATACGGATCTGAAACTTATCGGTAGAAAAATAATTTAATTTCATATATTTTTAATTCTTTCTAGTCCCAAAGATAATGTCATTTAAATGGTGTAAAAGGTAAATCTCTCTAACTGTCATGTTCAGGAATGAAGGTTACTAGTATGGTAAAAGGACCATAACTTTGTTTTGCACCATTGGATCGTAATAAAACTCAATGAAAACATTTATAACATTATTAATTAAAATATCACCGACGCAATTGTCCTAATTATGTAATTATTGAAACATCAAGCTCAAATAGGCCTCATTTCACTATAACAACCAATATTTGACCATTTTTGTACAAAGGAACCCTATTTGATTATGACATATGTTAAATAGAACCAAAATGGGTATCTTAGAGTGTCTTTATATTTTTAAGGTGACAACTAAAATAAAAATTATTCCCTACCCTGACTCTTCACAACTCTAATCCAAAAACGTATGTTTTCAAACCCATATCCTTACATACAGGTATCTATAATACACATAGATCATAATAAAGGATTCCTCCATACAATTGAAACTTATGCGACTAAACTTGTACAAGTTGGTAAAACCTTAATGGATATACAACACAAATGTAACATTTTTAAATCATTATCTCCTAGGGTTTCCATACAAATTCTCACAGAATACGAGACATGCTATAAACATAACTCACAAGAACACCCTAATCATTTGTATAAATTATTTTATAAATAAAAATAACCTTAACTCAAAATCAAATCACAATCAAGCAAGCACAGAGAAGACAATCTTTCCAATAGAAACTACAAAAAGGCTCAGAAACTCCTACCTCGAGAACGTTAGGTAGACTTGCTAAGAAAGGACCATAACTTTATTTTGCACCATTGGATCGTAATAAAACTCAATGAAAACATTTATAACATTATTAATTAAAATATCACCGATGCAATTGTCCTAATTATGTAATTATTGAAACGTCAAGCTCAAATAGGCCTAATTTCACTATAACAACCAGTATTCGACCATTTCTGTACAAAGGAACCCTATTTGATTTTGACATATGTTAAATAGAACCAAAATTGGTATCTTAAAGTGTCTTTATATTTTTAAGGTGACAACTAAAATAAAAATTATTCCCTACCCTGACTCTTCGCAACTCTAATCCAAAAACGTATGATTTCAAACCCATATCCTTACATACAAGTATCTATAATACACATAGATCATAATAAAGGATTCCTCCATACAATTGAAACTTATGCAACTAAACTTGTACATGTTGGTAAAACCTTAATGGATATACAACACAAATGTAACCTTTTTAAATCATTATCTCCTAGGGTTTTCATACAAATTCTCACAGAATACGAGACATGTTATAAACATAACCCACAAGAACACCCTAATCATCTATATAAATTATTTTATAAATAAAAATAACCTTAACTCAAAATCAAATCACAATCAAGCAAGCACAGAGAAGACAATCTTTCCAATAGAAACTGCAAAAAGGCTCAGAAACTCCTACCTCGAGAACGTTAGGTGGACTTGCTAAGAAGAAGAAGAAGAACAAGAACAAGAAGAAGACTTCACTCCCAAGATTTAAAAAATATATTCTTGAACTTGAACATCTCCATGCAAAACCTGTAACCTGTCTCCTAAAACTTATGTTCTGAAAACTTTGTCCTCCCTCTTTTTTTGGTGAAAATAATCCAAAAATCCTCTCATAAATAAAAACTATTTAACTATGGTTTATAGGACAACTTCCTAAAAAACTTAACCCTGAAAAAAAAAAGACAAAATAATTGTTTTCTTTGTTTTACTTTTTTTTTTAATAAAATCAATTTACTTATTTATTCATTTTTAAAAAAAGAAATACACAATTTCCTTTATCTTTATTGTTTTAATATTAAATAAATAAATATTATTTATTTATTTTCTTTTCCATATATATATATATATATCCTTTCTTTATTTTCTTCTCTCTTTTTTTGTTTTTGTTTTTGTTGTAATTAAATAATTAATTCTCCACAAAACTCAAATTTTAAATAGAATTAGAACTAAAATTATTATTATTATTTAAATGCAATTACATTGCATATTATTATTATTAATTAGGAATACAAATGCTACTCCCTCTTCAAAAAGCACATCGCATAAACCTCTTTTCCAACTAAATTCTGATTATTCTGGTATCAAGCTAAACACTCAGCATAACAGTGAAACAAAATAATCGGGTCATTTCATAAATTTGTCAACCCGAACCAAGGGTTTGAACATTAGGAAACCAAGTGATCGATCAAATACAATGGCTTCGATGTGTAAAACTACTAAGGATCAACAAGAATCGTGGAAAAGATCTGGCTCAATAAATAACAGAGCAAACATTGCTTATGTAGCTCATCCAAGATGCCAGGATTTTGATTATAGTAAAATATGTATTATCAATAATGAAATCAATGAAAAAAGATGGCAAGAATGTCATACCTTTGGTCTGTTTGCATACTGGAATGGTCCAAAAAGAAGAAAAGCCAATTTAGGTGAATGACTAAATTCCTATCAATGGGACTAGGTAAGCATCCTCTCACTCTCCTCGAATTTAGTTTATCTTCATTGTATTAACAATTTAGCTAAAATGGAACTTCTTTCATCTCAGCCTTGTTTTTATAAAGGTTTCACTGTTAATTTTTTACCATGGAGCCAAAATTTCAATGAAAACATAGCTAGTAAACTATCTTTACCAACTTGGTTATCCTTCAAAGACATCCCTATTGAAATCCTTCATTCCCAGATTCTAGAAAGGATTGGTTTCTTCCTAGGTGACTTCTAAGGGATAGATCTGGATCATACTGATAAGAAAGAAGTTAGGGTTCTAGTTAAACTTAAACCAAAATTCAAGCTAGAAGATAAAATAAAAATCATAACAAATAAATCATTTTATGATCTTCATTATTCAAAATATGAAGGGCACATTAATAACATATCTATTTTAAACAAAAATCAGAACATGGGTACAATTATAAATAAATATTCTTCAACACACAGAAGCACAAAAATAGACCAAGTGTTTCCTAACTTAATGAAAAAGGAAAATGTAACAAAATTTAAACCAATTTCGGACAACTCAGAAAAACTGGAGCAAGAAAAACCCCATCAACACTAGATTCCCAGCATAATTTGTATCAAAGAGGCAGATAGAGAAGAAGGAGAAATAATAGAGGAAGAAGTAATATTACAGTCAGCAAGCAAAACACTAAAAAAGGGTTATTTAAACCAGAACAAAGAAGAGGATGATTCATAAGACAACAGATAGATTGAAATTATAGAGAATAACTTGGTAGATGATTTTAAGAACTTTAGCAATAATTTTGAGGAATAATCAAGAAAATGTCAACAATGTGAGTATTGCATAAATGAAAATCTCTCTATTAATGACTTTAAAGAGAACTTGGGAAACTATAGGCAATTAATCAATGATCTATTATTAACTCATAACGATATATAAGATCACCTCATCATTTGGGAAGAATCCCATAAGGAACGTCTAAAAGAACTATTAGACAAGAAAATAGTCAATAATGCCTCTCTACAAATATTGGCTCCAAAGACTATGGTGTCACAAAAGAGAACTGAATATACTCATATGGATAGGGTCACAGTTGGAACATATAGTCAAGGGGAGATTAGAGATTCTTCTCAACAAGTAAGGAACATAAATGTGGAATCTTATTATGCTTGTGACAATATAAACACTACAACAAAGATCCAAGCACATGTCATCTTCAACGAAGTTGAGAGACATACCCAGTAAAATTTACCAGATTGTTTAAATAAAAAACATACAAATCAAGACAGGGGACCCTCCCAAGAGAAACATAAAGGTCTTAAAAAGGATATAGAAGATATCCAAGATTTCATGAATTTAAAAGGAGTTCAAAGCTTTATCATAGAGAAAGATACAGATAAGGAAGGATCCAAGAAGCTGAAAAAACATATTAATAAAGAAAAAAAGGAAAATGAAAAACTAATAAGGCAGACGCCCTATCTATATTATGAAGATTCTGTATCTCCAACAAAAGAGACTGGAAAAATTGATTTTACACCAAAATTCAGTAAGCAAAACCACTATAAATTTTGGCAAACTTTGACAAATGGGAAAAAGATATTTGAAGACTCACAAGGGGTCATCTACCAAAATGCCAATACCAAATTAAAAGGATATAACAGAATAAACATCCCATCTGAAGTCAACTCAATGCTAAGTAATGTTAACTTAAGACTATTAGAAGATTCAGAACAGATACTTATGGATGATTCTCATAACTGGGAAGAATTTGGAGTGCAATGTGTTGGAATAACTGAGGGGAGGGGGGTGAATCAGTGGCCTAAAAAATATTCCAATAAATTAACCCAAAAACTTATTACCACAATTATAAGCCTCTAGTTATCTTTAGTCCTACAAGATGTATGCCTTGAAATAATCTCATCAAATAGCTACTGCTCGGAATTCACTGTTAAACCTTATTCTTAATCTTTACTGATTAGCAGTCTATCATTTACCAAAATACAGTAAATAACTTAGTGCTTACTGATCAATCCTATTTTAGTAATGTGTAAAGCAAAACATGAAAGCAATGACTCATAAACACATTTGACACAAGGATTTTTAACCTGAAAACCCTGATAAGGGAAAAAGCACTTGGGACCGATAACCCAAAATTTTCACTCTTCTGAAGTGAGCTCGGTGAAGAACCAACCCTGTTAAAGGTTACAAACACATTGTTAAGTGTGACCTTGTTAGAGGTGTAACCACCTGAATTTGGTCTGTTCCAACTATGGACCCTATTTGCCCTAAGTGTGATCATACCCTCGATTATGTCCAAACAACCCTTTTACTGCATGGCATAATTCTTCAAATCAATTTAATATCCTAGGTTATTTTTATCATTAATTTATATTAACTATTATAGCCATATGATTCAAATCAATTCAAACCATTTAAATCAAACCAAATTCAAATGTGGCTATAATATTTAATTATAGAGAAATTAAATAAATCCCTAAATCAATTACCCACTTGCAATTAACCCATTCCCCTAGCCTATTTAATTTAATTAAAATGGCTATAGTCCCCTAATTATTAAAAAGCAATTAAATTCCTATTTTTGAATGAATTAAATAAGTTTAATTCATTTAATTAATATTCCCTTA
>MU225022.1:3813661-3829975 GCA_018584345.1 Thuja plicata | reverse complement strand
AGCCTATTTAATTTAATTAAAATGGCTATAGTCCCCTAATTATTAAAAAGCAATTAAATTCCTATTTTTGAATGAATTAAATAAGTTTAATTCATTTAATTAATATTCCCTTAAACCCCGACCTAACCTATCTCAACCACTTCTACCCTGGGTTCCAACCCTTCTTAACCCATTCACCCTTGCTAATCTAATCCTAGAATCCTAATTCTAATCCTAACCCACTTCCTAATGTTGTCACATTCCATTAGGGAATTATTAGCAACTCAAACCACTTGAGAAAGTCCACTTTCTCAAGCATGACTTTCTCAAGTCCACCTTCTCAAGCCACCCTCTTACACCCTCCCCTTGCTTCTTTAAGACTTTCATTAATACCTTATTAATGAAGATGCCTTAAGCCTATGTCTCCTCCATGCCTTATTAATGCCCAAGGCATTAATGGTTCTTACACCATCATTAATGAGTCCCTCAACTCATTAATAAGCTCTCTCTCTCTCTCTATCTCTCTCTCTCTCTCTCTCTCTCTCTCTCTCTCTCTCTCTAAATATAAGCCATTTTTGAGAGCAAATAAGCCTTCATCCAATATTGCAAATGCATTGTTATGCTGTTAGATTAATCTTAGAACTAATATTTCACTTCATAATTCATGTTTTTACCTTGTTATTATCTCCATTCTTAGAGCTAGAATGCATGTTTTCTCATCATTTAGCTTGTTTTAAACGAAAATCCTTCATGCTAGGTTATATATGTCACTGATGGTAGCATAATCTGAGGGCTATTATGTTACTAATCACACTCTTCTTAGTTGGAAGTCAATAGGTTGATATTAGGTGGTTTTACATGCTCATCTAACCTTTTTGAGCTAATGCAATGACTTATTGATGTGTTGTGTCTCTCTTATCAGGTACAAAATATACACACACAAGAAGATTTATCACTAATAGTTAATCACTTGATATATGGAATTTCACTATGCTATCTTCATGAATTAACCTTTTGATACTCCTTGGGATGTATCTCAGTATATAAAGGATTGTTAGATCCTGCTCGGTTAAGAGACTTTCTGAATCAATGGTTAAACTGAAACAGTATGTGATCTGTTCATATAAACAACTTAATCTTGCAAATGTTTAGATCTATTGTAATCTCATAATACCTTTCTAATCAATGTTTCCTTTCAATACCTTTTCTACACTTCTTTTTTCTCGGTGATGTTGTGCTTCTCTATTGCTCAATGTCCGCATAAAACTTTAGCTCTATTCTTTAGCTTGATTTATTAGGACTATATGAAGTTGTTCTTCACTAGTATTCTCTCCAGCATCTTCTTCTCTATTCACCCCTTTACTCACAATGAATTAGCTTTTCTCTCTTATAGACATGATTTCATCATTTCTAAGTCCTTGACTTTCTTGTTCTTGGCGTGATTCACAATTCTTGCCTTTCTTTCTTTAAAGCTTTACTTCAGTTTTATACCGTAGATTTCTTTTAGACAATTGGAATAAAACAACTTTAAAACTCTTGCTTATCTCTGGATTTTAACTTGTCGATGAAAACAATGTTAACAACTAGTTAACTCCATATTTAGCTCTTGCCAGCTAAGTCTTTTGTCATTTTTGAACTTCAGTTCTTTTCAGTGTTTAATTCCTTGTTAGCTTCGGTCTTGACTTTAGTTGTGCTTAGGCATCTTTGTCCGTCGGGGTTGTCTGTCCGTCTGGTAACACTGTGATTCTTCTCGTTAGTAAAGCTTGCTTGGGTATCACTGTGACTTTCCTCTTGGTGTTCTCTATCTGTTAGGGTGCAATGTCCGTCGGTGTTTTTTGTCACTTAGTGTATACTAAACTTTTATGTATTACTGGTAGCATAACCTTAATCTTTTTGGTTCTTTGAAGTCTTTGACACTATGTATATAACCAATCAGATTATATCAAGTTGACATCAATGACAACACAATACATTAACTGATTTAATGTCTTGCATTAACTTTCTGCAACTTGGTGAACATCAACTTAACATCTTCAAACATTCACTCAGTTATGGTTCATCAATCTCTCCCTTTGGCATTGATGGCAACACACTACATTAGTACTAATACAATATGAAATATATCAGTTGTAGTTCATCAATCTACCAAATTTATTGTACTATAACTAATACAAATGTCTGGCTCTCGGTAAGCTCTTCTAGCTTAGATTTATTTCTTTCTTCAATCTTCATTCCCTTCACTGGATAGATGTAGCAGCTTCTAATTTTGTCTTTCCCATTGATGTAAAATCTCTTCTCTGATGTTGTCTCTCCATTTGACTGTTCCTCTCCTTGATCATCTCTTTTTCTTTTGACAACAATATAGAATACTCTCTCCTTGAAGTCATTTCCCCCTTAGGATAACTTCTCTCCCTTTGGATAATCACGATGGATGTTTCATATGGATATAATCTATCTCTTTGGATATTCTCTCAAGTCATCTCTCCCTTTGACAACAATGCCAAAGTATATCCATCCCTTTTTTTAATATACTCCTTGAATTTCCCTATCCATTAGCAATATAATGACTCTGGTTTTCGGTGCAAATATGTACCTTTATGTGTACTAATGTATCTTTGCATTCCATCTCTTTGCTTGCATCAATATGAATGATCTTCTGATTATGTGTAGGCTGATGCAGTCTCCTAGTCAGCTTACTGACCAATAAACAAGGGTCGGACCCCTAGTCTCTTTCTCGAGTACTCAAATGTATCTTTAGGCAATGACTTTGTGCATATGTCAACTAATTGTTCCTTGGATTGAACATATTCCAGTATTACCTCTTTTTCTTACACTTATTCTCTTAAGTAATGATACTTGATTGCAATATGCTTAGTCTTAGCATGCATGACTGGATTCTTAGAAATGTTTATTGCACTGGTATTATCACAATAGATAATCACTGGTTCAAGAATTTTCATATTCATACCTTCCAGTAATTGTTTGATCTATGCAATGTTAGATCAATTTGCAGTAGCAACCACATATTTTGCTTCTGTAGTAGATTGTGAGATGCATCCTTGCTTCTTGCTTATCCATGTGACAAGTCTGTAACCCATGAAGAATGCTCTTCTTGTCGTGCTCTTCCTGTCATCTAAGTTTCCATCCCAATCAGCATCTGTATAGATTGGAAACTCAAATTTTCCTTCTCTTTTGTACTATAAGCCATAGTCATTGGTGTTCTTTAGATATCTCAAAATTCATTTGACAGTAGTCATGTGTGATTCTTTGGGATTATCATAGAATCTTACAACTATTCCAACTGCATGTGCTATATCTGGTCTAGTATGAACAACATACATTAGTTTTCCAGTCATTAATCTATATAGGGTCTGATTTACCTCGTTTGACTTGTCTTTCTTTGTCATCTTGCATATGGTTACCATAGACGTTCCAACTGGCTTGGAATCTTCCATCTTGAATATCTTCAACACTTCCTTGAAGTATTTGGATTGTGTAATATATATGTCTGCATCTTGTTGAAGAATTTGTAGACGAAGAAAGAATTTGATCTCCCCAAACATTGACATCTCAAACTCTTTTCTCATTTAATTAGCAAAATATTTACATAACATATCATTACCCCCAAATATGATATCATCAACAAATATTTTAGCAATCAAAATGTTATCATCAATATCTTCTTTTAAATACAGATTGTTGTTTTCACTTGTTCTTACAAATCCAATACTTATGAGATAGGAGTGAAGTCTTTCATACCAGGCTCTTGGTGCTTGTTTTAATCCATACAATGCTTTGTGTAGTATACAAACCATGTTTCTCTTGTTAGGATCAACAAACCCTTCTGGTTGTTCAAAGTATACCTCTTCTTTTAGTATTCCATTTAGGAATGCAAATTTGACATCCCTTTGGTATACCTTGAATCCTTTTGAATGCAACATAAGCAAGTACAATTTCTTACTCCTTCTAGTCTAGCAATATGTGCAAAGGTTTCTCCATAATAAATACCTTCTTCTTGTGCATACCCCTTGCATACTAAACTTACTTTGTTCCTTGTGACTTTTCCATTCTCATTCAACTTGTTTCTAAATATCCATTTGGTAGTGATGACATGCTTGTCATCCAGTCTAGGTACTAATCTCCATGTTTTGTTCTCCTCAATATGTTCTATCTCTTCATTCATAGAACTAACCCATTTTCTTGTTCTCATTCCAGCCTTTTGTCTCCTATGATCTGGTTATGTGGATGATGTCTTCTAACATACTTGGAAAGTATCATTTCACCTCTTTGTTCGTCATTTTGATCATCATCTTGACCTTCATTCTAAACTCCATCACTCGGAACATCATTTTGAGCAATTTCCTGATTTTCAGTATTTGCAGCCTAATGCTCGGGTGCAATGTTATGTTTCTTGGGAGTGATACACTGTTGCTCGAGCAGAGTGCCAGGTTCTTCATTATAGACAAATTTGTTGTAGTCTTCTAGTTCTTTTTTGCTTTCCTCATCATTTTTCTCTGCATATTCATCTATTCTGACATTTTCACTCTCAATGATTTTGTTAGAGGACTTACTAAGACATCTATAAGCATTGCTCTTGGTATAATACCCTAGAAAGATACCTTCTTCACTTTTGAAGTCAAGCTTTCCATTTCTATCATCTTTCAAAATATAACATTGACTTCCAAAGATTCTGAAGTAACTTACATTGGGTGTGTATCCATACCATAGCTCATAAGGTGTCTTTTTGGTGTCTTTCTTCAATTGAACTATGTTCAACGTGTAGACAATAGTACTGATAGCTTCCCTCTAGAATGTTTGAGTGATGCTTTTCTCTATCATCAGTGTTCTGGCACAATCAATAATGAATCTGTTTCTTCTTTCAACAATCCCATTTTGTTGTGGTGTTCTTGGCGCAAAAACTTGTCTTTAATTCCATGATCATTGCAACAGTTAGTGAATTCATCATAAATAAATTCTCCTCTTCTATCCGATATTAGCCATTTTAATTACTTACCACTTTGTTTTTCTACAATAGTTTTATACCATTTAAACATCTTGAATGTTTATGATTTTTCTTTTAAGAACATAACTGTCATCATTCTAGAGTAATCATCAATAAAGAGAATGAAATATCTATCACCATAGTAACTCTTTTTTCTCATGGGTCCACATAGATTAGTATGGACTAATTCTAGGATAACATTAGATGTATCGGTTTTTCTCTTGAAACTAGACTTTGTCATTCTACCTTTTTAACAATTTTTACACATGATATGCTCGGGCTTTGACATTCTTGGTAAGCCTCTTACTTTCCTTTTATTGCTTATCTCAATCATGTTATCAAAAATCACATGACATAACCTTTTATGCCACAACCATATGTCTTCATTTATAGCCATTAAACAAGTGGTGTTAATATCATCAAGATATAATAGGTTACCTTTTGCTTGTTCACAAGTTCCGATCAACCTTCCTGATTCATTAAAGATTTTTGCCTTTTTGTTTTCAAATGCAACTCGGTGACCTGTGTTATTCAGCTGTGAAATACTCAATATATTATAATTAAGTCCTTTTACTCAATATGCATTTTCACATCTGATCAAGTTATTCAACATTACGGTTCCTTTACCTTCAACTGGACAAGGTGAGTCATTACCCATTCTTACTGATCCACCATTGTAACACTCAAAAGTTTCAAACTTTTCTTTATCACCACTCATGTGGTGAGTGCAGCCACTATCTATAATCCTGACATCATTCTTACTAACCTTAGATATGAGTGTAGTCTCTACATACCTTTCCTCTTCGTCTGAATCATCCTTCATGGCCACAATACCATCTCAATATCTTCATCAGATTCGGTGTCAGTATCTCCAGCTCTGTTCTCCGCCAGGTAACAAGCTTTCTTCCATTTGTCCTTGTAGTCTCGGGTATCTCTTCTATCAGATTATCAATTTCTTCAGTAATCTCTGTTGTCACTTCTATCAAACTAATTTTCATATGATCTGTCATTACTTTTGTCATCTTTTCTTTTGTTAGGACATCTAGCAGCAAAGTGTCAAATCTCTTTACAATTAAAACATACAAGTGGTAATTTACCTTTGTCTCTCTACAATCTTCTAGCCATTAGTGCTTCAATCTTATCAAGTTCTTGGTCATCACTATCACTTTCACTATCATTTCTTATAGTGTGTTTATGACTTGACTTGATTATTTTCAAAGAAGATTTGAATGCTGACTCAATAGATGGTAAGACACTATTGTCAAAGTTATTCATCTCAAATGAAATAATTCTTCCAACCAAACTATCTAGAGTGACATTGTTATTTGTTATTGCTCTCATTTCTTGTATAGCAGATACTCTAATAGCATAAATAGGCAGCAAGGTTCTTAGGATTTTACTTACCACTGTTTCTTCTTCAAGTACACCTCCAACTCCTTGGATAGCATTGACTACCTCTTTTATTTAGCAACTGTACTGAATGATATTCTCTCCTTCTTTAATTCTTAGGTCATCAAATTTACCTCTTAGGCTTTCCGCCTTAACTCTTAGTAAATTAGCATCTCCTCCATGTACTAGCTTCAATTTGTCCCACATTTGCTTTGCAGAGGTGCATGTTTTGACATCTTCAAATTTAGCATCGGAGAGAGAGGAAGCAAGTTCTATCATCATAGAATTGTGCTCATGCTTTTCTCTTAATTGATCAAGTGTGTGAGGTCCTGTAGGCAACACATATTCAGTATCCAAGTATTGAGTAACATCATTTCCAATACCTAATAGGTGGAGTCTTATCCTGCTTTGCCATGATGCAAAGTTATCTTTGTTCAACTTGGGCACATCCCGTTTGCTCACCTTGTGATCTTTTGCTTAGGTCTTTAAACCTTCCTTCTAAGAACACAAGCTCTGATACCAATTATTATAATAAATGAGGGGGGGGGGGGGTGAATCAANACAAGCTCTGATACCAATTATTATAATAAATGAGGGGGGGGGGGTGTGAATCAATGGCCTCAAAAATATTCCAATAAATTAACCCAAAAACTTATTACCACAATTATAAGCCTCTAGTTGTCTCCAGTCCTACAAGATGTATGCCTTGAAATAATCTCATCAAATAACCACTGCTCAGAATTCACTGTTAAACCTTATTCTTAATCTTTACCGATTAGCAATTTATCATTTACTGAAAAACAGTAAATAACTTAGTGTTTACCAATCAATCCTATTTTAGTAATGTGTAAAGAAAAACATGAAATCAATGACTCATAAACACATTTGACACATGGATTTTTAACGTGGAAACCCTGTTGAGGAAAAAACCACTTGGGAGCAGTAACCCAAAATTTTCACTCTTCTAAAGTGAGCTCGGTGAAGAGCCAACCATGTTAAAGGTTACAAACACACTGTTAAGTGCGACCTTGTTAGAGGATTTATCACTAACAGTTAATCACTTGATATCTAACATTTCACTATGTTATCTCATGAATTAACCTTTTGATACTCCTTGGGATGTATCTCAATATATAAAGGATTGTTAAATCCTGCTCGGTTAAGAGACTTTCTAAATCAACGGTTAAACTGAAATAGTATATGATGTGTTCATATAAACAACTTAATCTTGCAGATGTTCAGATCTATTGTAAGCTCATAATACCTTTCTAATCAATGTTTCCTTTCAATACCTTTGCTCCACTTATTTCTACTCGGTGATGTTGGGCTTCTCTATTGCTCGATGTCCGTAGAAAACTTTAGCTCTGTTCTTTAGCTTGATCGATCAGGACTGTATAAAGTTGTTCTTCACCAATATTCTCTCCAACATCTTCTTCTCTATTCACCCCTTTACTCATAATGAATTATCTTGTCTCTCTTATAGACATGATTTCACCATTTCTAATTCCTCGACTTTCTTGTTCTTGGCGTGATCCACAATTCTCGCCTTTCTTGCTTTAAAGCTTTACTTCAGTTTTATCATGTAGATTTCTTTTAGACAACTGGAATAAAATAGCTTTAAAACTCTTGCTTATCTCTATATTTTAACTTGTCTATGAAAACAATGTTAACAACCAGTTAACTCCATATTTAGCTCTTTCCAACTAAGTCTTTTGTCATTTCTGAACTTCAGTTCTTTTCATTGTTTAACTCCTTGTTAGCTACAGTCTTGACTTCAGTTGTCCTGGGGCATCTATATTTGTCGGGGTTGTCTGTCCATCAAGTAACACTGTGATTCTACTTGTCGGTAATGCTTGCTTAGGTGTCTTTCTTGGGTATCGCTGTGACTTTCCTCTCGGGGTTCTCTATTCGTCGAGGTGCACTGTCCATCGGTGTTTGTTGTCACTTAGTGCATACTGAACTTTTATGCATTAATGATACCATAACCTTAATCTTTCTGGTTCTTTGAAGTCTTTGACACTGTGTATACAACCAATTAGATTATATCAAGTTGACATCAATGAAAATACAATACATTAACTGGTTTAATGTCTTGCATTAACTTTTTGAAGCTTGGTGATCATCAACTTAATATCTTCAAACATTCAATCAGTTATGGTTCATCACAATGTCTTGTAGACTGACCATCACATCAGAATGCTATTAATGACAGTAGGGAACATAACAATGAAGAGATCAATAAGGGCTTGGAGGATGGAAACAAGAAGCACCAATTAAATGAACTACTAATGGAAGAAATTAGAAATGAAGAAGAAGAAAAAGAGATATAGATATAGCTGCAAGCACAAAAAATGCTTGTAATTATCAAAATAAATTAGGAATATCTACAAACTTGGAGGGCATAATTAAACCTAAATGTGGAAAAATCATTAAGAAAAGGGTAAGAAAAAGTCTCGTGGAACTCAGAACAGCTACAGGTCTAGCTGAAAATCAAATAAAAGTCAGTGACATTCTAAATATTGGGAAGGGGAAGAACCTTCCCATGGATTTATGAAGATTACTTCATGGAATGTTAGGGGCTTAAATTCCCCAACAAGAAGTGCTCCCTTAAGCGCAACACTCTATTTGAATCAGAAATTATATTAATTTAGGAAACAAAACTTAATAAAGAAGGAGAAAGGATTAAAAGGAAATTGGGCTACTAGAAGTGTGAATTCATAGAATCGATGGGAGCTTCAAGAGGTTTGGGTGTTATCTGGGATCCTAGAAATGTGGATTTTAATTTAATAACAACTAGTAATAATTGGATGGCTGGCATAATCAAAAGCTTCAGAAATAATATTCAATTCAATATCATAAATGTGTATGGACCTACGCCCTCCTCAGAAAAAAAAAGTTTGTTTGGACAGAGATCAATAGCTACATGAACATTAATTCGTAGGAAGAATATATATTGGGGGGAGACTTCAATGCTATTTCAAACCTTAAAGAAAAATCTGAAGGATTACAATCAGAAACATAAGTAATGTTGGAATTTAAAAATTGGTTTATGGAAAATTCATTCCTGGATATCCCGACCTATAATGGATTTTTTACTTGGAACAACAGAAGGAAGGGCTTTTGCAATATCGAGGAAAGATTGGACAAATTCATCATCAAAGGTGACATGTACAATATTAATCTTTCTATAAAGACTAGTATACTACCATTTTTAGGATCAGATCATTTCCCTATACAATTAGAAATATTGGAACAATAGAAACCAGTCAGATGTGATTTCTAGAGGACAGTTTCCTAGAGAAATATAAACAATGGTGGGTAGAAGAGAACTTTGAAGGCTCTAAAATGTTTTGCTTTGTGGAAAAATTAAAAACATTAAAGGAAAAAATAATCAAATGGAACAATAAAAATTTAAAAAACATATTTAAAGATAAACTAAATAACGAGGAAGAAAAAAATTAAATTAAATAAAAAAGTTATATAAAAAGGCATGAATGATGAATATTTTCTTAAAGAAAAAGAACTACTTAATAAGCAAGAAGTTATTCTAGCTAAAGAAGAAATATATTGGAAACAAAATTCAAGAGAGACTTGGCTAAAAGCAGGCGATAGAAACACCAAATTCTTTCACACTAGTACTTTAAACAGACAAAACGTAAATATAATTACCAAAATCTGAGACAATTTGGGACTAGAGTCAAAAAATCCAAATCAAATTGTGGAATTTTTTGTTGATTATTATACATATATCCTAAACAATCATGATTATTCTGATCTAAATGCTCAAAATAAAATGCTAAGATCAATTCCTACAATAATAACTACTGAAGATAACAAATACCTTAACAATAGATTCTCAGTTGAAGAGATAAAAGAAGCTCTCTTTTCACTCAACTCTGAGAAATACCCCAGACCAGATGGCTTCCAAGCTTTTTTCTTCCAAAAAAGCTGGGACATCATTGGAAAAGAATTATGGGAAGCAATAGAAGCAACCAGAAATTCAGGATCACTTCTATTAGAAATTAATAATACCTTCCTTGCACTTATTCTAAAAAAAGTAAAGTTTGAATCTCCTGGGGACTTTAGACAGATTGCACTTTGTAACACTATTTACAAGATTCTCTCCAAAGCTTTGGCCAATAAACTTAAAAATGTAATCCACAAACTCATCTCAGAAGAACAAACGAGCTTTGTCCCGAACAGATCAATATACGATGGGATAATAATCATACAAGAATTAATTTGTTCAGCCCAAATAAACAAAGATCCTTGTATGTTGATCAAATTAGATATTTGTGAAGCTTATGACAAGGTAGACTGGAGATTCCTATGTAAGACAATGTGCGCATTTGGGTTTTGACATGAATGGGTCAATTTAATCTTTAATTGTATTTCAATGCCAAAATTTGTAGTTTTAATCAATGGGACTCCCGAAGGTTTCTTCGACACATCTAGAGGAATCAGGCAAGGGGACCCCATCTCACCATTTCTCTTTATTATTATGGCTGAAGCCTTTGGTAGGTACATAAAGATGGCACAAATAAAAGGTAAGATTAAAGGCGTAAATGTGACTGATGATGTGGAAAACATTACACATCAACAATTTGTGGATGACACAATCCTTCCAGGAGAATCATCAAGGAACAAAGCACATCAATTAAAGGATATCATCAAGACATATTCGAAAGCATCTGGCCAGATGTAAATGCTGAAAAATCTAAAAAAAATTTCCTCAATACTCTGCCACAATTAGAAAGAGACATTTGTAACATTATGGGCTTCCATAAAGGGGAATTCCCATGTAAATACCTTGGTATTCATTTGGAAAAAGGTCTTAAAACAAATAAAACCTGGGATTCTATTACAGCTAAAATAGATGCAAAAATGGAAAGTTGGAAAGGAAAGTATCTAAATAAAGCAGGCAGAACCATGATGATCAAAGCTGTATTCTCAGCTATCCCTACATTCCAAGTGTCTTTCCTTCCACTTCCTAGAGGTGTTGGAAACCAACTAAACAAAAAACTTAAAAACTTCTTTTGGAAAGGAACAAAAGACAAAAAGAAATTGGCTATGATAAAATGGGATCAAATTTGTAAAGCTAAGGAATTTTGAGGTTTAGGGATAAAAAATCTAAATTGGCAAAATGAGGCTCTAGGAGCTAAACTAGTTTGGAGAATGTTCCAAGAAAATGATATTAAGTGGTCTAAAAACTTATATCATAAATACTTAAATAGCTTGGACCCAATTTCTCTTTTCTGAACTATAAACCCACCTAAATGATCTAAAATTTGGATTTTCATGATGCAAAACAGAGTGCTAATATTAAACAATATAACATGGGATATAGGAAATGGACAAGAAGCCCTTTTTTGGGAAGACTGTTGGGATGGAATCCTGGCCCCAGATAAAAAAAATCTTCCTATCAATATCAAAAACACTCTAATACATCAATGGGGAACTCATTATAAAGATTATATAGAGAAATCACAAGAAAGATGGCAATGGAAAAATGCATCGAATACAAATTTATCTCAGGAGGAAATAACAACATTTGAGAATTTCTTGCTAACCAGAAAAGTAAATTATAGAGCTAGAAATGATAGACTGGTTTGGGGGGTTTAAAAAAATGGTAAATATAGTGTTAAAAAAGGTTATGAGATTATCATAAACTCTCAAGAATGGGATATAATAGATATACCTCTCAACTTGTGTTGGGATTCAACGTGTCTTCCTAAGGCAGGGATCTTCCTATGGGCTGTGATGCAAGATAGAACCTTAACCGATAATAGATTCACAAAGTTAAGATTTGAAGGGCCTTCTAAATGTATTTTATACAAAAACCCTCTAAAAATGTTGGACATCTTATATATGACTGTCCATTTTCCAACTATTGTTGGAAATGGATATGCAATAAACTTAATTGGTCTTCGGCCTTCTCTAAAAATCTCTGGAGTTTCTTGAGAATTTGACCTCATCACGGATCCAAAGTATTTAGCAAGATTTGGAGAATTGCCATTTCGATCCTCATGTGGGAAATTTGGAAAGAAAGAAACAAAAGAATATTTTTAGAAGTTTCTATAGACAGAGAATCTTTGATTAACAAAATTGAAGCTAGTATTATAGAGGTCACCAATAATCACTTAAGGAATACTTACAAAGAAGAAGGATCATTCACTGATTGGGATGCGGATATGAGAAAAAATAGGAAAAGCCTAATCATCCCTCAAATATTTCATGCCAAAGCTAATAAGGTAGCAAGGACCCAATGCAAATGGGAACCGCCTCCTTACGGTTGAATGAAATTGAACTTCGATGGAACATCTGGAGGTAACCTAGGGAAAGATGGCTTAGGGTGTATTATTTGGAATGAATCTGGAGAATGGGTGGCTACAAGGGCAAAACCCCTTGGTATTTCAACTAATAACCTAGCAGAACTCAAAGCGGTTAACGAAGGTTTGAAATTGAGCATGGAGATTGGGATTCAAAATTTAATTATTAAAGGGGACTCAAAAATAATATTCAATTCTCTAAGGAAACTAAGCATCCCTAACTGAATTTTAAACTCAAAACTTGAAGATATAATTAATCTAGTGGATAAGTTTCAGGAAACTAGATTTGTGCATATTTTTCGAGAAGGCAACAAAGAGGCAGATGCCTTAGCTAACAAAGGTGTTGATGGGAAATCCTCTTCTTTGATTAATCCAAATTTAATATATACACCAATAAATGTTCCCTGATTTCCTCCTATTATTCAAATAGCACATTTACCTTAACACTAGAAATGATAGAAATATTCCAACTCTCCTAAACTCCTTTCACATAAACTTCCTAAGTCATCAAGATTGGCCTAAATGACCAAAATTCCAATAGAATTTTCATGATATATAGGCTTACCCCTAGGGATCTAATTATATTAATCCAAAATCTAAATATATAATAGCATAAAATTGGTAAATCTTATAAAGCACCTAACATTGGAATAAGCGATTAAAGTCTGGTAATCATCATCATCCCATTATTAAAACATATTAAATCCTCGGATACAGGGTCTCTGGAAACTTCCATATGACCTCACCTTTCTTTTTCACCATGATACCAACCTTCTTTTAGGTGATCATTGCTTAATCAACTCATTGAGAGTAATCTGGAAAGATGTTCTATAATCTAGAAACTTCTTGGGGATCTTAACTGTGATTTATAGTATTCTTTGTTTTGGAAAATTAGTTTCTCCAGAGCCAAAAATTCCCCCTCCTCTATTCCCAAGTCATGGAGACATCCATCTCCCTATACCATAGATTTGAAGAGAGGACTATGGCATTTGTAGGGCATGTGAAACTTGAACATTGTGGTAGCATCCTTAAGAAGATCGACGACATCTCCAGACTGGTCACTAAGAAAGTTATTGGGGAAAGAGACCTAGACTACAAAAAATTTTGGTGCACCAATGGAGACATGATTGAAATCTTCATTATTGTTACTTTTAGAGTGAAGATCAAACGTTGGTATATCAAAAACTTATGCATTGCTCTTTTTGACGACACATGGCTAAAAGGACTGGATAATGTGGCGGAGAACATAAATAGTCATATGGAAATTTCTCATCTTGAGGATTACATGACATGGCTAGTGGGTAGCCTTAGATTCCTTAATGTTCACAAAAGTCCCATTCTATATGTTAAGGAGGAAGAGGCCTTCGATAAGTTATGGTCAGAAATGGTCAAATATCTGCATTTTCTTCTGAGGTGGCATAACATAATCGAAGACAACATCAATTGGGCTGAGGCCTTCTTCACCCCGGTGAGAGCAGAATTGCTCCCTACTGTGGAGCTCCGTGATCGAAAGCAATATGTGGTTTGCCTCCCCTTCCTTTGTAAAGCTACTCGGCCCAAGCATATCAAGCGTCTTAGAGTGGAGGCAGAGGATGTTCTCATGAACCTCGAATCAAAATCTAATGAAGACATCATTGTTCTAGAACCTCGTAATGTAGAGTTTTGAAATTTGTGGCTCTTGTATAGTTTTTTGTAGTAATATATCATTTTGGGTCTCTGTTTAGGTTAGTCTTACCTTTTCTCTACGCCGGTCTCATATCTCCACAATGCTTTTGGCTAGCAACTTTGTTAGTAAATTTCCTTCGTATCTCATATCTCCTTGTATATCATCCTTCTATAGTAAGTAGTAGTAAAATAGTTTCATTCCAACCTTCATAGATATGTAATTTTGGGTACGTACTCAATAGTTAATCGTTAGTCTAGTCAGTCTTATTAGCTACAGAAGGTTCTAGAAAATCTATGGAATGTAAATCTTAAGCTAGATAATATATGGACAAAGGTTATTTTAAAGTGGCTCTTTAGCCTTTTAAAAGTGGTTCTTTAGCACCAATATACAAATATTGGAACAACAAGCAAAAGATTATTAATCCTAAATAATATTAGTTAAACCATAAGATGAACAAATCTAAATAGGATCAAAGATTATAACATAAACACGGAATACTATAAAACGATATCAACAAGAGATATATGATAAAACAAGAAGATTTTTAACAGAACAAAAAAATATTTTCAAATTATTAATTCAAAATACTTCCTTTCAAAATATAATTGATATGCATAACAAGATAAACAATATAGAAATTGACTTTTATTAAAATTGTGATAGTTGGTTAATCAAACAACCCACCTAAAATATAGAAAGGTAATTATAAACTCTTATTTGGGCTTCCTTTTTATACGATTGAATTAACAGAAGGACTACCAATGACATTCTTATTTAGAAGATTTATGTGCAACTTATGATAAAGAAATTCATTTCCAATAAAGGAATGATCGAGGCCATTAAATATCAACGAAAGGATCAAACAAGGATCGCCTTCTCATCACAATGTGTATCCAAACTAGTAGTAAGAAAGGAATGCCTTTCGAAAAGACCTTGGAATGATGAGGCAAATGTAAATAATTCTCAAATTACTTATACTAGGAAAGGACCATCCTTAACATTCATAAGAAACTGGGGTATGCCCTTTTAATATTTATATTTTAAATATTTAAGGACTAAGGTCCCGGGCTAGACTGGAGGTTTTCTTCTCCGTTCTTTCCTACCAGTGCCCGTTTGAACGGAAACTTTGTAATCATTAAAGCTTATAATATAAAGGGCCTAGGCCTATTACCAATATGTGTGTGTGTGTGTGTGTGTGTGTGTGTGTGGTCTTAAAATGGAAGCACTTCCATGTTAAGAATGTTTAGCCCTCCTTAGGGGATTTTTTTGACCACCATCATACTGTTCCCTCATTTATGCATCATCTCCTGCTTTTGTGCCTTTTAGGACCCTGACTGGGCCTCTCCAAGCACCTTTTATCCCACCTGGCACTTTTTCCAGGGGTTCTGACCCCCTGGGTCAAGGTTGACCTTGACCTTGACCTGGGTCCCCCTTTCAAAACTGGAAACTTGTCGGCTTCCGGAGGTCATCAAAAATTCATTTTTCCCGCTTCCGAGTTGGCTATTTTGGGTTCTGAAGCAGCAAATCCTAAATTGTATTTAATATAGGTCCTCTTCTAGGGGCATGGGTCTAATTAAAATTTAATTCTCCCATGTCAGCCTCCTTAGAATATTGTGCCCTAATTTCATATAAAAGGAAGCCTTTCTCTCTCATCTTCTCTAAGTGATACAATAAGTGATATTGAGCAAAAAAAAAAAAAGTCTTCTAAGTGCAAAAAGGCTCTAAACAAGATTTTGTCAAGAAGCAAAAGGTTCAAGCATCCATTGCTCTACATGTTATCAAGCTTTCAAGGTGTTCAAGTCTTCCTCTTAAGCATTCAAACTCTCCATTGAAGATCAAGGATTCAAGCTCTCAAGCCTTTGAAGGGATTAGGTTCAAACATGCAAGATTCATCATTCAAACCCTAGATCTAGCCATCATGGTGGTGTGATCTTCCTTCAAGATCCTTT
>MU225022.1:3775149-3809107 GCA_018584345.1 Thuja plicata | reverse complement strand
CCTTTGTGCATCCTCAACACTCATTCATTCTCTTCAAGGTGGATTTCAAGCATACAATCATGGAGGTTTATGGTTTCTATTGAGTCCAAGCTTTCATATTTACATACTTGCTTACATTTGAATTACAATTGCATATCTATTTAATACCATAGCTTCATTATTAGATTCAATTCTACTACTTGCTAGCATTCTATACTTTATTGATTTCAAGGTTAATTCTTAAATTAGGGTTTGACTAAGGCAAACCCCTCCCCCCCAACAAACAAATCTCTTTTTCTTGCAGGTATAGGTTCAGGACTGTAGATTTGAAATCAGATATGGATACCCTTTTCAGTGAACTATCGGGATCTGCGAACAGATTTTATGTCAGACCTGTGCAAGTCAGGGTCGAGATTATTGGGTTAGGGGTGAGATTAGTGGGTCAAGGTCAAGATTTTTATCAAGACGGTGTCGGATCAAAAAAAGATTTCTAGGTTTTGTTCGTCTCTGCGTTTCCTTTCTGGACCATACTTTAGATTTTTGAGAAACAGAGTACAAACCTTAGAAAACAACATTCTTTTATCTACAATTCTTTAAATTTAGTACTTCCTATCATCCTTTTAAATTATTGTTATATATCATATCTCTTTAATTATAAAATAGAATTTAAGATCTTCTTCCTTTCTCTGATTTCCAAATGATTGGTTCACTTGTACATTGATCCTTCTTTTGGGTTAATCAACTTGGATCTTTCATTTGTGCATTTGGGGATAAAGGAGGAACATCTTATCTTCCTTCTCCCTATATTCTTAATCATATTACACAGAACAAAACAAACTAAATTAAATGTAAAGGTTAAGGAAATACACCCCTAATCAAACATATAACCAATTTTTTCTTCCTTTACAATATATGTGTGTGTGTGTGTGTGTGTGTGTGTGTGTGTGTGTGTGTACACACACACACACACACACACACACACATACACCTTTTAATTTCCAATTAGACATAATATTTAATTAAATCTTCAAACTTTATCTTTAGACTTTTAATAAATACAAGTATTTAATTAATTCCTATTAATTAAATATCTATATATTTAATATTTTATTATTCTTAGAAGGTTCAATTATTTAAACATTATAATTAAACTTTAATTACTTTTTTACTTACATTGTGATAAAATACCACATTGACCTTCATGCATTCATACTGAAATCTGACCAAATCAAAATGCATAAAAGATGCAACAACATAAGCATGCTCAAACAAGGGTTCATGAATTCACGTCACCTCGATGAATTCAGAGAAGGTAGTCAACTAGATACTTGTCCACTATTTCAGGACAAATGAGGGCTTATGCTGGGATTTAGGCCTAAATGTTATCTCCCCTCTCTTACCACTGAGATAATGCAATAGAGCACACTCATCCTGGCAATTCAGGGAAGTCGATGCCCAGTACCTGCAAACCTACATCACAAAGTCAAGCATGTACATAATATATAGAACAGGCAATGATAGGGATCAATTGATCGTGTGGATCTCACAATGCAAGTAACTACGTCTCCGTCCTCTACCACATCAAACACATCATACAAAAATGTAAGATAGACACTCCACAAAACAATATAAAATATATACTCTAACCATACACATGCAAGTATGGGGTCGGTAAAATCATCATAACATATACCTAATCATCATAAAAATAACCAAAAGATTCTGGAATCAATACTAAAAAGTAAATTATGGGCGGGCATTAAAAGTAATCTCCTCTTAGTGGATTCCTTTGGAGACAATGCTTCCCTTAGGCCTAATCCTTCTTTGAGGATTCATTTGGAAATAATTATTTCCTTAGGCCTAATACTGTTTTTGGCACTATCTTTTTAGCATATTCATTTGGAGACAATGCTTTCCTTAGGCCTAATTCTATTATGACACATTTCCTTGTGGATAATGCTTTGCTTGGTTATCCTTTTGATGGGTTGACTAGCATAGCATAACTTGTTGGGCTATCAACTACATCTTTTTCACCTATCTTTTTCTTTTTATGACCCGTAGTAAGTTTACCTTACTAGGCTAGCTTGGTCATGTTCTCTCTCTTTCTTTTATGGATGTTTCTTTCATCTTGGTTTAAAATTGATGAGGACTCGAGTCACTTGTGGGATTGGTGTGTTTCCTTGTCTCTTTTACCTTAATGATATCGTTTTCATATGCTTTGATCTACTTTACCATGAGTATGAAGAGGTTCATGCTCCTACTAAAGTGGGGGCTAAATGTAGCATCCTAAATTGTTAGCACTTACAGTTTTGGTGCTTACTTAGGCCCTGTTTTAGTATTTGAGGCTTTCATGCCCATTATGCTTGATTAGACCCAAATTACATGCATATTTTTGGAATCCTCATATCAAAATTGATCCCTAATTAAAATTTGAGCCATTTTTGCCTCATTAAGGTGACTCGGGATGTGTAGATTATAAATTTTGCAACCCTGACATCAGTAGTCACTCATGACATGCTAACTTGGGCCCAAATTTGAATTGGAGACCAGTATTGTGATTTTGAGTGGGATTACATTTCCTAAGTCAACCTCCTTCAAGTTTTGAGCCTTGAAATGGATTGAAGAGGTACAAATGAAAAACTACCTCCCTCATTTTGGGATCCATCTGCAAGAAAATTTGTCTATCAACTTTGAATTAGAGAGGTGACATTACGATCTACTTCAAGCAGTCAAGCATGGAAGATATGGAGTAATTTCTAGCTCGTAGCACGTGTGGCGACATTCATGTTCTTCCTATCCTAGATCCAAGGTCAAGACTATATCAATACAACTTTAAAGCATCTTCATGAGCCTTCCAACATTTGTGAAGATATGCCATCTTATCAAGCATTTTCTATTGACATCACCTTTTTTCTTTTTATATGATTTCAAGGTTAATTACTATACAAGGGTTTAAATGAGGCAAAACCCTTTCTCTTAATAATTTCCCTATTTTGTGTGTGCAGGTGACAAGTGGCGGAGTTTTAGATTCAAATTTAGGAAGATTATATTATATTCTTTAGATCCCCTAGTTTCTCACCCCTTTTTAGCAGAGAAATTGAAACTCCAACAAGTAGGGGCAACTCCAGTCGCCCTTGATTGCCCAAGATGCCCTAGACAGGTAGAATTGGTTGAAACTTCTAGTGTAGGTCAATGACTTTGTAAGATTCTCAGTTCTAGTATTTGAATTTTCATATCTAGGTGTTTGTTGTCTATATACATGGATTTTTCCTCCTTAAATCCTATTGCATCTCATTCACTTCATTTTACCATTCCAAATTGCATCAATCAATTCTACTTTTTAGTGAAGGTAGAAAACCATACACTCGTTCAATGCTTGAGTCCATTTTTAGCTTAGTGGGTACTTTCCCCTTCTTAATGTAATGAATGAAAGATGAAATTTGGGATATGATGTTTCCTCTCTCTCTCTCTCTCTCTCTCTCTCTCTCTCTCTCTCTCTCAACTACCACTAGTAAAATGGTGATATACCACTTCCATAGTTCATAAAAATATCTCCTTTTATGGTGATATATGGATATCCCCTCCTTCATCACATTATCATTACATGCGTCGTACAAATTTCAAGTTGTGAAGGACCACATGCTTAATCAACAAGTACTTTCAAGATTCAAGGAGAATTTGGCCACGACACTAAATTGAATGAAATGAGTATATTAACATTGTAGTGAAAAAAGCTTTGAAGTGCTGGACTGGGCATTCTTGACATTACAACCTTATAAGAAAATATCATGAAGCTCACCAAAATATTATGACCCATCCCATATGATGAAAAATATAGGTAGTGTTTCCTACAAGCTTGAATTGTCGCCAATAACCTAGACACGTACAATTTCTCATGTTTCTTTTTTGTAGAAAGTAATAGGGACTAATATTCTCTTTTCATGCTTACTCATCTTGATGATGGATCTCAGAGCATGATTTGAAATGTTGATGCTAAAAATATTCACACAGTTAAATCCATAAGCTATCAAGACATATTATCATGAACTATTGAAATTTTGTGCATCTAAATAACATCCTTGCATATACAATATTACTAGAGCTTGATGAAGAAGGAATAATCATATTAGAAATATAGTTCATCCTCCAAACATGTACAAAGAAACTAGGGACTTAAAAAGACTCAAGGAACATCTCATTCCATTGAATAATCTACTAGTTGAAGATGCCACATGGGAAGGTGAAGAGTTCATTTAGAATAATCCCCACTTAGCATCAAGAGGATAATGCTTCTCTAAAGATGGGGTGCATGCTACTCCCTTAAACCTAAAGTATATATATGGTTATGAGTAGTCAACCTATGGGTACCTTGACCCCCTAATCGTGACATATTATCCTTATTATATTGTTATTTAGTTAGTTAGGTCGTACTTAGGCCTATACAATCATGTTTAAGTTAACCTTAGTGATATACTAGGTATAAATAAGGTATATAAAGAAGGTAGTGAGTCCTATTTTATCATATTGAGTATTGAATTCTCATTTAAGGTTATTGGAGGTTTCCCCCTCAGAGTGGATTAGGAGGTTGTTCCCTCAAAGTGCCAACATATTATTATCATATTTAGGTTGGCCTCAGTACCCACTATATAGTCATATTTAGATCAACCTTGGTGATATACTAGGCATAAATAAGGTATATATATAGAGGTGGTGGGTCTTATTTTTTTTTATATTGAGTATTGAATTCTTATTGAAGATTACTGGAGGTATCCCCCTCGAAGTGGATTAGGTTGCTCTCTCGAAGTGTCATATTATTATCAAGTATTTGTAGTATATTCATATTATATCTTCTATTGTGCAGGTTATTTCATTGCAAATTGTTTCATATGATAGCTTTTCCCAAGATGAGGGGCCTCCTTTTATAAATCATTTTACCTTCTTTTTTATTGTTTTGTGTTCTAGTGGTCATTGATAAATGCACTAGCTAAAGTGGATCCATGACAATACAAGTTCAAATGCAGGGTCAAACAAATTTTCTCCTTTGGCTTTATCTGCCTCAAGGTCGTCATGTTCCTTCACTTTATTTTTACATATTGTTTGGTTTGGTTTTGAGTGTTGAGTGGGCTCTAGAGGTGCTCAATGGGACAAATCAAAATCTTACATTTTTGCCAATGTTGAAATTTCAAGCTTAGATTCACTAATAGAAAACTAGGGTTGTAGTTGCAAAATATTCATGATGTTGATTCTTTGTAAATATCTTCTTTTTTTATCACAAGATGTATAAATTTCAACATTCATATTTCTTTGAATTGAGTGTCATTAAATTTCTTTACATTTGCTTTTCTAGTTAATATTTAATAATTCAATTTACAGTATTGATTACCCGTATTTCTGTTATCTAAATTAATAAATATATATTTACTATTTCCATTAGTTAATCAATCAATCTAAGTAAAAAACTTATTTAAAAAAAAAAATCCTCCTCAATTTTATAAAATAAAATAAATTAGACTAAATCCATCAAAAGACTCAATTTTAGAGTTTAATTTTAACATAGAGTAAATAAATAAGCTAAAAATATTTCTAGATGTAGCAATACAAAACATCACACTATAAAGCACCATCCTTGAGCAAATAAGTAAGCTAAAAATATTTGCATGAGATATAACAATCCAAAATATCAAAGAGAAAAACTTTTTTCTTTTTCTTTTATTATTAGTTTGTTAATTCCTATAATTCGTAGGGTTTTAAGTGCACGTAAAAGGTTTTGTAGTGGGAAGAGGGATGTAAATACTTTTCCAAAAAATTCATGGTATGATGAAGAGTGTAAGACAAACAAGAGATCTATAAAAGGGAAGGATTTGAGCGACGAAAACAAGAAGTATGCAAATTTGATTTAAGAAAAAATACGTATGTAAATGCAAGAAGGAAGGAATTAATTTCTCTTGGAAAACACAATCCCAAAGAATTTTGGAAGAAACTATAGTAGAGAAGAAAACAAACATAAAACAATATTATAGATGCTCAATGGTTAGAATATGCAAAGCTACATTATGAGTGGATACATGAGAAGAACTCTCCTCCCATAGTAAAAACATCGGTGGAACTCTTCATGGTGGATGGTATCAAACATGGAATAAATAAACTAGCAAGTGGTAAGGCTAGTGACATAGACGAGCTTCAGGTTGAATTTTTAAAATGAGGAGTTGAGCTACTTTCCCCTCACATAAAAGGAATCTTCAATAGTGTCATTCCTGATGATTTCTCGATGGATTGGACAACTAGTGTGGTTATTCCCCTCTTTAAGAGTGGGGATATTAATAACCCATCTAACTATCACACTATTAAGGTCAACCCCCTTATTGGAAAACTTTTTGGGAGCATGGTGGAATGTAGAATCAATAGTTGGGCAATAGGTGAAGGGAAAAGAGCAAAAGGGAAAGTTGGTTTCAGGCCTAGGCATTCCACCATTGATTATTGCATCACCCTTCGACATTTGATAGAGAAAATACGAGACAATCACATAGAAGAAGCATACTATTGTTTCATGGACTTTAAGAAAGCCTTTGACATGGTGCTTATAGATGATCTATGGATCATAATGGAAGAATTGGGTATCCCTAATGTGTATAGAGCGATAATGCATAAACTATACGAGAGAGTTAGAGCCAAAATAAACATTGATGAAGGAATGTTCGAATGTTTTAGTAGTGACATTGGTGTTAAGAAAGGATGTCCTTTATCCCCCACTTTGTTTGGTTGTAAATTAATAAATTAGAAACTTATTTAAACAAAATAGATGGAGAAGGTGTCTAACTAGCAGGATATGTGGTGAAGCTACTTTTATACATTGATGATCTTATCTTAATATACAATAAATAACTCATGGTTTAAGAAAACATTTAAGGGCCTTAGAACACTTTTGTTAGGAGGTAGGGATGCAGGTGAACATTACCAAAACCAAAATCACGATTTTCTCTTTAAAGAGGAAAGAAAAACAAATTACCTTCCTTTTTGAAGGCAACCCATTGGAAATTATGAAGGAATAAAAATATCTTGAGATTGACTTCCACTATAAGCTCAGTTGGGAGACTTGTATAGAAAAAATAATATGGGGGGGATGGGAATCATCATATCTACTCCAAAACACGTGCAGAAAAGTTGAACCTTGGGAATGGAGAACCAATCAAACTCTTTTCAATTTGTTGGTCATGTTGGTTGTTATTTATGATTGCAAAGATTAGGGAGGCAACATGTCATATGGTGGATGGAGGTAGTTAGAGAAAATTCAGAAGCACCTAATCACAAGTAGTATCAAAGTTAAAACCTCAACACCATATGAAATCTTGTTAGTGGAAGCATGTATTTTTTTCATTTTTTTTTGATCGGTGATATGCTTTTGATTGGAGCGATAACTAGTGAGGCCACAAATCTGGGGGACCTCATCACCATGAAACCAACACATCAGACCTGTGATCCAATGAGCCCAGCAGGGACACCGACCCGGGTCATCCGGGTCCGCAAGCACACCATGACCAGCGAAGGTCTGACAACTGGATCATGAACAACACTATCTTCACACTCTTCCATTGCAAGTACAGTGCACTCCCTTGTCAATGATCCTTTTTGACTCCTGTGACTGCTATGCAGAGCATATGCTGAGTGTTGCCTGTGAAATTCGAACCATGAATTATGCTGACCAACAATTCCTTCTGATTCCTATGCTCATCATAGGCTGTCTCGCTTGATTGCACTTCCCGTGGTTCAAACATTGAACCTCCCAGTTACTGGGGCTTGCAACCACCACTGTGTTGTGAGCTCATGCTCGTGTAATTTTTTCATTGGAGGCATTAGTGATAAATCAATTACTAAGTTATTTAAAGAAGGTTGAAAACATAGATAACCAATGCTAGCCAAAATTGCAACAAAAGAGGGTATTTACCATAGGAAGAAAACTTGGATGAAACAAAATAAAAAGTGGTTGAGCAAGTGGAACATCAACCTGTAAGAGTATCCTAATACCAATGAGTAAATAAAATTTATTGTCATAGAAAATATTTAGACTACCATGTGGACTAACCACATTGGTCGAAAAAAGGCCTATTACATCAAAGAGTTTAACCCAACTTGGGAACATGGAGATAAAGCATATTCGGGGGCAATTTTTAGAGAGAAAGCAAGGTTGCTAGTGACACAATTGAGGATGGGTTCACATCACCTCAAGTGTGAGATGGTAGGCAGAAGAGGCCCAAAGAGGTACGAGAAGAGAGAGCTTGCATGTTTTGTAGGATGGGTACAATTGAGACAGAATGATACTTTCTCATAAAATGCACAACACATGAAGATATTCATGCTTAATACAAGATCATCTTAAAGGCTAACAACATGAACGATTTATTTGACAAGGATAAGATCAACTAAACTACCAGCTTTCTAGTCAAGATCCATAGGAGGAAATTAGATAATGAAAGAAATATGGAGATAGTTTAAGGTTGTGAACCTTTAGTTTCTTAAGGGGCATCATTTAAATCATTTACTCATTACACCAAAGGCATTTATTATTTGGAAGAGACGAGCTGAAGTTTAAATCCACAGTCAAAATTGTAAGAGAGTGGTGCAAGACGATTAAAAACATCAGAGCCGTATGATTTTACAAGTTTAGATTATTTGGTATTTTACCCTATAGGGCTAGAGGGCACACACGACTCTTGCCATAAATTCTCATTTATTATTTTTTTGTTGTTGAGATGACGTCACCACCGTATTGTCAATAGTTGTCTTAGGTCAACTCTCGCTGACCTATCTGTCCTGTGAATATAATTTCTTCTTTGCCTATTTTATTTTTTTGTTCCTCTACCTATTACTTATGGCTTTACATTCTAATTTCCAAATAATTGAAGCTTGAACCCATGCTTTGCAAGCCTCTACCTGAAGTCTACCCGTCATGCATTTTCACTTGGCATTCTTTGTAGATTTTTGCAACTCTTCTGAAAAGTTTTTCCTACGAGGATTTTATTATATCATCAACCTAGTTAATATAAATTTGGATTTTAAACAAAAAAAAATTGATTACCTGCTGAACGAGTGATGGTCAAGTCTGCAATTAAGGTTTGGAAGACAATAAAAGGAAGGAATAAAAAAACAAACAACTCTTACACTACATTGTCAAGATTCTAAAAATTACCATCATATATAATAACCAAATTTAAGTATTTTGCTCAGAGCTGAGCGAACAACTATGCTAGAAATAAAAGAACTTATGTCTGCTCAACATTGTAGGAAAAACAAGGCTCAATTAAACTGTATATTTTCTGATTGGTATTAATCTCCTATGCAAACAACAACAATGAATTGAAGAGTATATTATTCTCCTCTGTTGTGTTACAAAATGCCAAAGAGTAGAAAGATTGCCCAGTCTTAATTATAAAAACAACTAAAAGCAAGAAAAAATGTTAGAGTAAAAAAAGGTATTTTCACTCATTAATTAATCATTATTGATTTAATTATCCAATCACCTCTTTATCTCTATTCCACTTAAGTTAAACTTTAGACATATAATAATTAATTCTATTATTAATTATTATCATGCAACCTAGGTTTCTCCACCTTCTAGTGTCCGATCTCCTTTATAAGGATTGATATCTTTGTAATTATTAATTTTTTTTGTAATTCCCTCTTTGAATGAATATTTCATCTTTCAGATCATTATGAGTTGTGTCTCAATTCTTTGCTTTTGTGACAAGTATTTTGCATACAATGGATCTTGGTGATTAAATTCTTCAAATTCTAACACGGTATCAGAGCCTTGATGTTGCAGCTCGTTCTTGAGTTTTTTGAAGATTTTTTGGAGTGCCGAGGGTTTCAAGTTTTCAGAGTTTTTTGTGTGGATCTGGAGGGGAGCTATTTTGGAGCACTTTGGGTACAAACCAACCTCATAGTTGTGCTCAAAATGCCCAAAAACCTGTATTTTCATATAAGGCTCGTCCAATTTGGACACAGTTGAAATATGGGCCTTCTTATTTGCATGCAAGACCTTGGTATGCTTTTCGAGGCAAAAATGTGTCAGTTTTCACACTACCTCAGTTTCCGCGCCGCCTCAAAATTTATGCCACAGTACCGACGAAAAAAATATTAATATTAATATTTTTTTTTATTTTTTAATTTTTTTTTAATTTTTTTTAAATTAAATAATTTGTTTTTTTTCTTGGTACCCCTGCCAAATTTGGCCAAATTTTGGCAGTCCCACTAGATTTAGCACCATCGCCATATTTAGTGGAGCTCCACCAGATTTAGCTGAGATCACTTGGAGTTCTTCTTGTTCTGGAGCCCTTTTCAGTTTTTCGCTCGTATCTTGAGCAAACAGAGACATTTCTGGCAAAATAAGATATCGTTGGAAAGTTGGTTCTGAGCCCAATCTGATTTTCTAGGTTTGGTTTTCTGATTTTTTTGTCTTGTAAGGTTTTTTTTTAATCAAAGTCAGTGTTCCTTTTTGCACTCCGGTCACCATATCTTGCTCCTCTGAACTCCATTTTTTGACTTTCACATGTCATCAAAAAGTTGGTTCTATTCTCATTCTTCTTGTATGGGTCTCATCGCCAAAATATTCTCCAGGTATATTTTATTCACTTTTTTGCCTTTTGGCATTCTAGTGGATATCTTGGATGTTTTAGGTCTTGGAATCATTTTCCTTGCATGAGATGATTCCTTTTCAGTTGTTACTTATGTTCTTCAACTTTCTGTCATTCCTGAGCATTGTAGATATCTATTTCTGTGAAATTTCTTTTTTTGTAAACGCACCGAGATAAAGTGTCATTATTGCATGCTTGGGATCTTGCACAGTTTTTGCATGTTTGTACTTGCACTACATAATAAAGTGCCATGGGGGGGTTGATGTTTGGCTTATTTTTCCATCTACCTTTGTCAAGTGAGTGTTCCTTCCACGTCATTAGCCTCATTATGTGTGTCCAGAGATTGATCATCCTCCACACCATCTTTTATATGTGCCTGTACTTTATTTGACATGCAATTATTCTTAGCAACCTCTTTCAGTGTACCTGTCATACCTCTTCGCACTCAGCATTACGGGGGGTATTTCCTGTTGGTTCTAATGCTTCCTTGGTTTGATGGAGTGAGCTATGTATTCAGTATTTGTTCCTATGTACTAGGTAGATGCAGTGGCTGGGTACTTATGCATTTTGGTGAGATGAATCATTTACCATATGAACACTTTTTTCATTCCTATTTTGGAGGCATCCTTCTATCTTTTGATCAGCTCTTCAGACTTTGATGTTTTTTGCCATCTATATCTTTGAGTTTCGATGTTTACCCTGTTTTCCATCCTGATTTGAGCAGTGTCATTTAAGGGCACTCATACAGATTACAGTCTTCTCTACTTGATCATATTCTATTTCAGTGGAGGTTCCAAAGTTATTCTTTGACAGTGTTTGCAGCTTCATGCTTCAGTGGTGTTCTACATGTTCTTCTTTTCATCAACTCTTCACACTTTGGTGTTTTTGCCATCTGTATCTTCGAGTTTCAATGTTTGCCTTTGTTTGCCATCCTGATTCGAGTAGTGTCATTTGAGTGCACTCATGCAGATTACAGTCTTCTCTACCTGATCTTTGTTCCTATTTTCTGGGACATTCTCTAGTTTGGAGGCTTCTTCAGTCCTTCACTAGTCTTCATCTCTTTTCGGAAGAGGGTTTTTCCCACTGGGTTTTCTCCTTTTCTCCTTTTTACATAGATTTTTGTACTTTGGTACTTGATTAGGCCATATTGTCGGGACCCATTTCTTGCTTTCAATAGTTGTTTCTAGGTTTTTAGCTTCTCCTTAAGTTTATCTTAAGGGGGGGTGTTCGAGTAAAACTGTATTTTTACTTATTAATTAAATCATTATTGATTGAATTATTCAGTCACCTCTTTATCTCTAGTTCTCTCAAGCTAAACTTTAGGCATATAACAATTAATTTTATTATTAATTATTATCATGCAACCTAGGTTTCTCCACCTTATGGTGTTCAATCTCCTTTATAAGGATTGATCTCTTTGTCATTATTAATTCTTTTGTAATTCCCTCTATTTATTCTTTGAATGAATATTTCATCTTTCAGATCATTATGAGTTGTGTCTCCATTCTTTGCTTTTTTGATAGGTATTTTGCATACAGTGGATCTTGGCGATTGAATTCTTTGAATTCTAACAAAAACAAGTAGATCTAAACGTTGGAGTCTCTTCATGCATTCGAATGCATCGAATTTTTATTACATAATCAATGCAAATAGAAACTAAGGATGGAAAAATAGAAGACAAATATACTGCATGAGTTGCATTTTATTGTGCAAGAACATAAAACTAGATTAAAGAGAGGCATCGATCATGAAAAGAACTAAGATAATTGTAGATGAACCGATAATGTTTATTGTGCATAAAATCTGGAAAAATAATTGAAGTGTTGTTGTAAGGCCAGAGCATGCATGCCTTCATAAAATTGTTGATTCTATCTTCAAATTAGTTTTGAGGAACTTTCCTGCCTATTTTGTAAACAACCTTACCCTGCCATGTCTCATCTCCTCAAAATCTTGCTCACCCTTTTTCACGTTTGTGATGGACCTTTTGAAGATTGGATGCAATTGCAATATTACATGTAGTTGTATAATATAAATCTTGGAACTAATGTCCCGCATATCGCTTCAAGTGTTGTTTGCCATGCAGTTGCAATGATTCTGTTGGCATAGTTGTAGCATCCACTAGTAATGAGGGCTACAAATACTTTTGGTTGTATCTTCATTGGAGAATTGAAGGACATCTTGAATACTTTTGGTTGTATCTCCACTACCTAGACAGTTGTATCTCCATCTGACATAAAAGTTTGAAATTATGTACAATTCAAGTTCCAAGACTTATATTTTACAACTTTGAATTTATGTACAATTTCATCTACAATTATAGTCTTGGAATTGGTGCCCAACATCTCACTTCAACTGTGTCAAACAATTGTCATGAAATTGTATATGAATTCAAACTTGTATGCTAGACAATGCCTCTTGTGGAAGAAATAGATTGCAAACTATGCAACAAAAGTTTAAAAAAATGTGAAACATACCATGCTAAACAATTCTGTATGCTTTGTAGTTCTATTAAAGTTATTTTATTCAACTCTGATTGAAATATCTATGTTATTCTATAATATGTCAGAATTGTTAGAAAGAATGACTTTCTATACAATTGCCTCCACTATAATGATTTACTTGATAGGTCATCAAAATTATCTAAGGATACTGTCACTTCTTCAAGGAAGGTAACAAAGTGGATTGGTGAAATTTGGAACACTTGTATCATTTGGTATATATCGTAGATACTTTTTGGGGACGCTATTGGACATTAATCATATTTCTATTGGAATTTGATAAGATCACATATAAATCTTCCTATCCTTGATTTCAATGACCTAATATTGGATATAAATGATTCATCTGTATATGGTCAACTATTATATTTGTGAAACATATTGAAACTTGCCAATCATATATGATTGACCGCTGACAAGTATTTTGCATTCTTATATTTTGTCCAAGTGTATGAAGTCTTTGAAATAATGACTTTTCAGATGGAATTTCTCTGGTTCTAGCAATCTATTAGACATTGATCATATTTTGGTGTATATTTATTAGAATTTATAACATATAAAATTTCCTATCAATTGATTTGAATGACTTGATATTGGAGATAAATGATGGATCTTTATATGACAATTTATCGTATTTGTGAAACTTATTAACACTTACCAACAACTCATAATCATCCAATTCAAATATATGCACAAAATAGACCAAAATTTTCACTACTTTACCTTCCATACCTCTTCCGTACCCACCCATTGTACACCAAGGTGTGATTACTAGTTCATTACTAACATTTATAAAAATGAAATCACAATTACTAGTTCATTACTAACATTTATAAAAATGAAATCAGAGAGAAAACTCCAAAAACCCTAAAGAGAGGTCCATGTGCCGTAGTTTAGGGCGAAAGGAAGAACCTTGGGAAGGGAAAAAGTTATTAGGTACTTAAATGCTAATTTCCAACAAAACGTAAACCTCTTCCAAAGTATATGCGGAGGCTTATTTTGAAGCTTATCTGCTGCTGAAGAAGTATTTAGTGTAGAAAAACCCTCCGCTTTTCTGCACACGGCAACAAATGTTACAGTCCTCCATTCAAACCCTAACTCATATTTCCTTTCTGCTCAGATTGTTTCCTCGCGGGCAATCTGAAATCGTCTAACTTAATTTGTTATTCTTTAAAAGCAAAATCGTTGAAGGCTGTGAAAAATGGCAAGCAGAATGTTAGGTCGCGATTTTAACCAGTCGTCCAGGCAAATTTTTTCTTTATATCGATCATGGCAACAGGTGCGCCAGTCATCTATATGTCTGATTGTCTTCTATATTGCTGATATGTATTGTAGTTAGCAAGAGATAAATTTCGTTGTTTTTGCTGGAAAAAAATGTGCAAAGAGAGCTTGGTGTTCTATTTTCAAGCGCTGCATTTTAATGCTTATAGACGATTTTCAGGCTGCAAATAATCGAAATTTTGTCTTTCGAAATCAAAGCCGTTTGAGTTCTCGTCATATGAGCATTTTCAGCGAGTTCTCGAAGCGGGTCAAGGGAGAAGTTGAGAGGTTCGTTTGCTTTGCTATGTGTTTTTTTCTCTTCCTCTTCTGCTGCAGTTTTTTTATTAAAGCAATGTCTTTTTAGTCGAAGACTACGGTGTGACAGAGGGGATATCTAAAATTTCTCAGTGGAGGTTGCTGAGAAATTCAGGAATCTTTTACAATCAGGTGGTCCTATATATTAAACAGAAGCAGTTATTGCTAAAATTTTAGCTCAAAATGGTGATTCTATGATTTGCTAGCAATACTAACATTTAAATTTTCCACCAAAAACCAATGTCGGAATCCAAAAAATTCAATGCCCTTTACTATCGTTATGTGAATAAAATAATTATTAAACTGTCGGGAGAAATTTCCAATCCCACCCCACAGGCATCCTCGAAAAGTCTGCTGGCGAAAGAAAATTAAGGGCTTTGATTTTCCAGGATAAGATTTCAGTTAATCCTTATCATGTGTTTCCAAGTTTCCAAATTACACGGGTGCTTACTCTCCATGATTTTAGAACTCGAAGCCCCCTGCATTTGTCCAGGGCCTAATTCATTAAGGTTGTTTTGTCTGGTCCCTTACCATAAAATTTCATATCAAAGTTAAGAAGAATGTGGAAGTTTAATTTCATGAGACTCAACTATGTCTTCAAAATGGGAAATCAATGAGATTAGAAAAGAGAAATATAAATTCATTAAGATTGTTTTGTCTGGTTCCTTACCATAAAAATTTAATATCAAAGTTAAGATGAAAAGTTTTATTTCCTGATAATCAACTATGTCTTCAAAATGGGAAATCAATGAGATTAGAAAAGAGAAATATATTAAAATGAGGAGATTATGTAACGTTTGGTTAATATTTTGGTGATTATATGTTCGCAAAGTTGATTCCTTGTAACAGGTGTTTGGAGCAAAGTTAGGCATGAGATCACTTTTCAATGATATCATATTTTGCCGTGGTATTTAAGTGGTGGATTATTGCTTTTTTAAATTAAAATTACTAATTGAATGTTGTGCAAATTGCTATGATATTACTTGTCTGTTATGTGTATATTATATACTCATGCATAGATACATCAATGAGTGAGTGTGGGTTTTCACACTTGTTTGTGTTTGTTAAATGCGAAATTTTTGTATAGAATCAAATTGCAATATTAGAATTGTAGCAATATAATATAATTTGTAATACATACTACTAGTGATTCTCTTCTTGGGTTGAGGTTTTGGACTGCAATTCAGTATTTAATTGGGAATTTCTTTTTTGCAGCAATCCAGAGCTTCAAAAATCAATTAAGGAGCTTAAAGAAAAAGCAGTCGAGATTAAGTCAATCACAGAGGATCTGAAAACTAGGTAATTTAACAGCACAATCTCCTTTCTGAGGTCAAGTAGGTAGTATAGTGTCTGTAGATTTTAACTTTCCATGATAGGCTGAGACATACTGTATATGTCAAGGCACAGAGATACTTCAAAAGGAGGCCCTGATTTTGGAAGCGATGACACCATGCCGCATGCAGAACGAAGCAGACAACAGAGCATTTATACAAACATGCTGACGCTGTACGAACGGAGGCAGAGACTAAGGCAAAACAGGTTAGACATTGGTGTCTGTCTACAAGTGAACTCATCCCAGTTTGCACTTTAAGGAGGAACGATAAACATTGTCGGAAGAACTCGATAAGCATATTTTTTCCTGAATTGCATTTGTTTATTGAAGAGCTTTTATTGTTTTTAGTGCATACAGTGATCAACTTTTCTTTTTCTAGTAGTTTTCCATTAAATTTTTTAGAAGCCTTTTTTAACTTTTAACAACTACTAAAGACACTTGTATTTGTGCTAATTTAAATTTCAAAATTAGGCATTGTTGGATTTAAATTAGATATATATGAGTTTGAATTTCAGTTGGCAAGGTTCAGTTTCCAAAAGTAGAAGCCCCCTGAGAAAGCTGCATGCATTCTTGTAATATTTTGTGATGGAGAAGGTGTGCGTTAGCAGTTAGATCACTCTATTTATATCTTGCAGTAGTAATGGCCTAGGAAACACTGCTTATTTAGTATGCTCACTTTACTTAGTAATTGCTGGGTGCAACTATTTGAGTTTTTTTGAAGGAAAGAGTTGAAATGGGTTCTGTTTAAGATGTCTGTTTGTAGTTGTACCTATAATGCAGAATTCTAATGCAGCCAAAATGGGCGGAAGATGAATCTCAATAAAGTTTTAAATACATTGAGTGCATTCTCTTTTACTGACATAAATGTTGATTACATGCGGTTGTATAGACCAATCTTTGAAAACTTTGAGTTGTAGAATTGTTTTTATTGCTTCAGTTAAGTGCTTGCAGCAATCAGTGTAATGTGAAGTTGAGCAATTCTCTGATGAAAACTTAAAATTTAGATTAGGGCAAAAACTTGTTTTGGTAAGTTACTGTTCTTTGTCTGCAGCCCTCTGTAATGTTCTCTTTGGGGATATTCTTATATTTTGCCCCGAAATCACAATTCTGACTAAAAATAAGAAATGTAATATAGTTAAGAGTATTAATTTACCAATTGAAAAGCTTTTTAACAAGATTAATCCTGGTTTAGGTGCTGCATGCAATATAAGCCACTTGGAAATTGACATTAAATCATAAATCAAGATAATATCTATTTGTCTGATCATCAATATACATCATAAAGCCATGTAACATTCTTGTATTAAAATCTAATTGAGGCATTAGCCATTCCAAGGTGGATTCCCATAATAACCCCATTAGGAATTTGTTGAAACATTTGCAAATTGCAAATCTCTTGGTTGGTCGCCCTTGTATTGCGCAAGTATGGAAGGTGGACCACACTTGCATCTCACTTGACCTTGGACGTTGGCTGTCCTTCTTGATCAAGCCCAAGGGCACACTAAGTACCTTGGCCCACAAGCATCTATCTTGGGGTGGTGTACTTGATGGGATCTCAATCCCAAGGGCACACTAAGCCCCTTGGCCCACAAGCATAACATTTGTCTCGGGGTGGCGTACTTGATGGGACCTTAAGCCCAAGGGCACATGAAACCCATTGGCCCACAAGCATAGCATTTATGTTGGGGTGGTGTACTTAATGATATCTCAAGGCGAAGGGCACACGAAGTCCCCCTTGGCCCACGAGCATAACATTCATCTTGTGGTGGCGTACTAGGAAGGCTGGCCATCCTTCTTATTTGCAATACATTTCTCCAATTTCCAAATAGATTATAAAATGAATACTTTTTGATTTATAATAATTTAATAAATAGAAACATTTAGATTACTTACAAAGATCATTAATGGCTGCCAATGTTACTATAGCACGAACATATAAAATATGCCTATAATTCTATTATATTCATGGATTTATCTTTTATCTAATTGCTGCTATAATATATTTATTTTGTGCTCTTACTCAGTTCTGATTCTTAATTCTTTTCTTGCTTATCACTATCCTTCATAGTTACCTTCCTTGGATGAAGTGTTCCTCCTTTTATAACTTCAATTTGGATGGAGTTGCACCTCTTCATCACACCATTTCCTTTTCAATAGTCACACCTTTCCATCCAATGCTAGAAACATCCTTGTTTTGTTTCAATTGCACCCTTTGATGAATTGCTGCATTATTTAATTATTATTTGTTTGCTGAAGGAATCACTGCCCATGTGAATGGCATTATTTAACTCTTAATACTGTGACTGCCTAATAACTCATCTCAGTCGGCCTCCATAAGCAAATCACTGCCATTAATAGAGGTCAACCGAATAATTAAATTAAGTCTGCCTCTATAATGAATTGCTATTATATTTATCCGTGGTCAGAATAATTGTATATCCTTAAACTGGCCGGCCCTCTTCTTTGAGTCTAGTTGGCTTCCCATATGCCATCGTCCAAGTTTAATATGAATATAGGCTGCGGTTAGAATTACTACAGGTTGTGGACTGTTTTGTAAGGGCATAGTTCTAATTAGGCATGACACTTAGATCTAGGTGTGATCCATTCCTGGTTTGGAATCTGGTTCGGATTCCAGGTCTGATAGTGTTAAGACAATTCCCAAAAAGGGCTTTGGACTCTGCACCTTTTTGAAATTCTATCTCACAATTCAACTTCCACTGCTCTACTCTGATATTATCTTGAGATGCATATTTGAACGAGGATTTTTTTTTTGTCTTTATCTCAAGGTGCATGTCTGAACCAGCATATGTTTTATTTTTTTGTCTTTATCTTGAGTTGCATGTTTGAACCTTTTGTATATTAAGATGAGAATTAGAAGCATGACAAACATCTATGACCTAAATTTTGCTGTTTTCTATTGATGCTTGTCTTCTTTCCCACTCAACCAAGATGCTAAACATAGGAACATAATGGTGATGCATTGTAGATGATACTATCTGCCTTGCTAAAAATAATTTCCTTTTCGTTAAATAAAGATCTTTATTCTACCATAGAATCTCTCATGAATAGGCGGTAGGAATCCAATAAACTAATTTCCTTCTTTTTTATGAACTCATGTCCACCAATGCGAGTTTTGTGGAATGATTAATCAAGGTTCCTTGCAATGAATACCTTAATAAGAAGAAAAATATTGTATCAAGGCCTTTTCCCAAGGCATAAAAGTTGGTTGACAATGGTTACTTTGATAGATGATTTATATTGGTGATAGATTTTGTATTATGCTAGATTAGACATGTTACCAAGGTATGGAAATTTGAATTGTAGAGTTGTGATGATGGAAATCTGAAGGATACTACCAATTTATTGTAGTGATAATCATCACTTCTTTCAAACATTTGTTTTGGGTTCTTCCCATTTAGGGGGTCTCCATAAAGCACTTGTTAGTCTTTCCTACCTCAGGGGGAAGGCATTCTTTCTATCATCTGCCAGGGAAAGTTTAGTTTTCGAATTTTCGTTTTGTTTTTATTCTTCTTAAACATATGGTATATGCTTTAAGTATTTTAAATAAGTTATGCTATATATATTATTTTCATTTGTTTCAAATTTGTTGTTTGTCAAACTCGTTGCCATAGGGGGATTACAATGACAATTAGTTCTAGCTTGATGGGCTGAACCCACTTTAGGAATAGACCCAAATTCTCCCCCCATGGAAATATGTTGAAATGGTGCAATAGATAGAGGTGTTGGGGGAGAGGGGGTCATGTTTGGATTTGCAATTGGTGCGGTTTCAAATATTCAAGCCCATACAATTAGGTGGAAGTCCATTTGTTTAGCATTTCTTGACAAGGCATCAAAGGTTGCTTAGAAAAAAATGGCGTCTCCATTCCATTAGAGTAAGTCATGGAACATATTTTATTGAGTAGGAGAAGCATATGAAGCAACAAGTTATATATCAACTCATCCTTTGGCAAAAAGAAAGATCTCAAGGGTTGAAGCCCTCCTCAACACCGGTCTAATCTTAAATTTGTAGTAGAGAGCCACCCATTTTAGCTACACTTGATGTCACAAGAGAGCAAAGGGACCAATAGAAATGATATTTCATAATCAATCTAGAGAGATTACCCATCAACACATTATGAGTTGTATTTATGTTATTGCATTGGCTTTCAATTTCATCATATTGGCAGCAATATTTGAGAAAAAATTAACGAGTCTTTGAATTGCCCATCAACACATTATGAGTTGTATTTATGTTATTGCATTGGCTTTCAATTTCATCATATTGGCAGCAATATTTGAGAAAAAATTAACGAGTCTTTGAATGGCTAGGTACAATGGTGTTGGTTTTAAAGAGGTGTGTAGCTCCTTATTGAAAAAGGAGGCAAAGCTTGTAGAGGATTCATTGATAGAGGTGTCCATTTTTTATGGATGTAAAAAACTGGCTAGGAAACCCCTATAAATATATTATTGATTTATTATTATTATAATTTTGTAAACCAATGGTATAATTTAAAATTAAAATAACTGGTAAATGCTATAATTTATAAATCAATATTTATTTGGAAATGTATCCTATATGGTGTACCATTTATATCATTTCCAAATGGTAAATATATATTGATTTATAGTATAAAAACGACGTATTGATTTATTTTTGCCTAGGATGCCGGTTCAAGTTCGAGTTCGAAGGACCAGTTCGCTGGTACGGCAAAATTTTTAAAAGGGGTTTGGGTTCGGGTTCGTTTTTACAAAAACATGTAATTTTTTATGTATATATACATATATTTATGCTTCCTAGAAGCATGAGTTAAGATTAGAATGTCACATGGTATCATAAAAACATTTAAACAACAAAAACACTTGTAATCATAGCATCATGAATCATGATCATACCATCATATACTTCAAGTTCAAGTTCAACATCAAAGATTCAAATTCAAAACATTAAAATTAAATCATAACATCAATTCAAGTATCATTGTTTGAAGTTCAACTAATGGATTAATAATTTATTGATATTCTATTAGTAATTCTTCTTCATCATCTTCTTCTTCATCTTCTTCTTCATCTTCATTGTCATTAGTTGAGTCACAAATAGAGCTAAGGCCAATGGGGTCAGCTGCACCAATAATAGTATTGGCGTCAAAATCTTCACATTCATCAAGTGCAAGCCGAGAAGTGGAAGCATCCAAGTCCACAAGCTCTGCATTTATATCCCACCTCTTCGTATCCCCTTCATTGTATTCTTTAGTCTTGTGAGAGACGAGACACAAGTTGTAATGCACAAATACCAAGTTCTCCGCCCTTTTTGATTGCAACCTATTGGGCTTCACTGAGTGGATGAATGAATATGTGCTCCAATTTCTTTTTGCTGCAGATGAACTAGCAACCGATGAAGACAAGACAACATTTGGAATCTTTGGCCATGGAGGTACCACCAACTACGAGCATCCTTCCTAAACCGATGACGAAGAACATCATTACTTAGACCTCTTGCATTCACAAACTCTATGAACTCATTCGTAATCATATCTCGCAAATCATCATCAGGAAAGAGTCTTTGAAATACTGCCTTGTATCCATCATACACTTCTGCATCTCTATAGGGTGGTAGCCTTCTTGGTTGATCAATATAGTGGGTGCTATAGTATTTGGGCATCAATGCATAGGCAAGCAAATGTAGAGGAGTGGTCATTTTGTTCCATTGTTCTACAACAATTGCTTGCAATTGTTTGACGGTCTCTTGAGGATCTTGCTCTTTTTCATTTACAATTTGTTGATCTTCTCAAGCATTGAGTCTATGCCATCATAGATCTCTCCAAGGCAAGGCCTATCCATGTCAGTGTACCTAAGCACGTTCATAATGGGCTCGGTGATCTTAATGAGATTTTCCACATGTTCCCACCATGAGTCATCTAATATCCATTGCTTTATTTTGGGTGCCCTCTCACTGTTGCTTTGCCTCCATATAGCCCAATTGTTGGTGATTACCATATTTGCAAAGTGCCTCTTTCACTTAGCAACCTGGAACATAAATTAGTAGAACCAAAAAAATACAACTATTAGATACATCATACATCATACATACTTTAAAAGTTCAAAGTTTAAAACAAAATGAAAATACACATTACAGAATCAACATATTAAAATTTATATTGCTAACTTGAGTTCAAGTTCACTTACCTTGAGTAGCTCCAAACGTGAGAACATTCTGAATATTCCCTGAGTCATGTGGTGGTTTGTGACGAACATCTGGATGTCCTCAACCTCTGCATACACCTCTTTGATCCACCCAATTTTGTTCACAATCTTTTTTAGCATAAGATTGAGTGAATAGACTGCACAAGGTGCCCAAAAGATGTGCTAATATCGCTCTTCAGCCAACAAACCAGCAGCTCTACAATTCTTTGCGTTGTCCGTTATGACTTGGACAACGTTTCTAGGACCCACTTCTTCAATGGCAAAGATGAGAATATTAGCAATAAATGGCCCATCTTTTACTTGCCCCTCACAATCTACAAATTTCAAAAACATTGCCCCTTTAGAGGACACCACCAAGACATTGATCAAGGGACGATTTCTAGCATCTTCCACCCATTTGAAACAATTGATACCCCTGTCTCAATCCATGAATCCCTTATGGGCTTCAATTGATCATCAATCCCCTTGACCTCTTGATCCAACAAGGTGGTCCCTACTCTCTCATAACCGAGGCCCTTATACCCTCTTGGAGCTTCATTGACACTTTTCAACATCTTCGTCCAATATTGAGAGCGAAGGCAACCCATTTGCATACAAGCATCTTGCCACATCAACGTCGGCAATTTCTCGACCCTGGTTTTGAAATGCTGTTTCTAGTGGTCCTTTTTTTTGTAAGGGGTGTACCCTCTTGGAGCTTCATTGACACTTTTCAACATCTTCGTCCAATATTGAGAGCAAAGGCAACCTATTTGCATACAAGCATCTTGCCACATCAACGTCGGCAATTTCTCGACCCTGGTTTTGAAATGCAGTTTCTAGTGGTCCCTTTTTTTTGGTAAGGGGTGCTTCACTTTCAATAGCAAGGCCAATTGAGGTAGTATAAAAGGGGTGATCTTATATCACAACATCTATAGAGGGGGGTTGCATTCCCTTTGCTTTTTTTCTTCTTTTATTACCAGTGGCTGTAATTTGTCTACTACATTCTCTCTCTTCTGCTGCATCATGTTTTGCAATATTTTTTAATACAGTTGCATTTGGTATAGGTGCACCTTTTTTCGAGGGCATTTCTTGACTCCTCTTCCAGGGAATCCACACAAATGGCCTACTACACGAAAATATTAACCGTTCCGTTCTACATCACAACCCCGAGATTTCCAACGGAATGCACCACCTCCTGGAAGAGCTCTTACAATATCAAAATACTTCCACAAAGGAGAATTAGAATGGGGTTCTACTCTTTGTTCAATATTGCCTACTGAGGAAGAGGTAGATGCCATAGTAGTTCCTTTTCCTATGGCAAGAAATTTCTATATATATTCAATATAAAAACAAGAGAATGAAAAATTCTGGAAAATAATGGACAATGAAAGAGAAAAGAAAATAAAATAAAATGCTTAAACAAAAACAAAAACTTGAAGTTGAAGCAAATGGAACAAGAACTTACCTCTTCCACTCATTGTAAGCTTGCAAAGGTGTAGAAATGAGGCACAAACACTTGAAGAAGATCCACAAATCAATCTTCCAACTCCTCCTTGCACAACCAAACTCTTGCTCAACCACCTATTTCCTCTTGCTCAAGACCAAAAAACCTATTTGCACACCACAAATGAGAGTGAGAAGTCAACAAAATCCTTTCAAAATTCACTTTTTAGGGTTGTGGACGTCAAAACTTTATTAAATATGCCAAAAGAGCGTTTTCATATGTCAGTAGGCGAAAGTTCGGTGGAGTTCGAACTAAGTTCGCTTTTTTTCGCCAAGTTCGCCCGGGTCCGAACTTGGCAAGCTCTGGTTCAAACTTGGTCATGTGGACCGGACCCTGCACGAACCCACAGGCGGACTGGACCCGGACCACGAACCAGTTAGAACTTTTCCTGGTCCGGCGGGGTCCAGGGACGAACTGGACTTCCTAGAAATATTTTGCCTATTTCGAAACACAAATCATGCAACTATAATTTAATAAATTAATTCTGTCTATTTCGAAATGCAAACGGTAGGAAAAATCTGGAAACACAAATCATGCAAATATTTTAAAAATCTGGAAACACAAATCGCAAACCCTACCTGTGCTTCGCGTTTTGCTTCTTCAGGAAAGATGAAAACCCTGTCTTCGTTTTGTCTTCGCGGCTTCTGTCTTCTGTGCAAAAAACGAAATCAGAAAACGAAAACCCGTTGTCTTCTATGCGGAAAACGAAAACGGGTTGTCTTCTGTCTTCTTCTCAGCTTCTGTTTGTTTTCTTCTGTCTTCGAGTTGTCTTCTCAGTTTTTACCCGTGTTTACAGATTACTATTAACGTTTAGGGTTTTTTCAGGCGCATTTTGCCAGCGCGACAAAGTTTTTTAACGTTTTGCATTTTTGTTTTCTGGGCGGCACTGACGTGGTGTATCCAGTTCATGGGTACGTACCCTAGTCCGTAACTGGTACCCGGTACGCATCCCAGGGGTCTGGGTACGCGTACCTGTGCAACCATGATATATATATTCTTCATTTAAAATTTATTCATTTATTCATAAATCTGCTAGCACTTCTTTTACATATATTTCTGCTTTATATCTCCTTAGATCTTCTTGTATTTTTGCTGGTATATCTTCTTTGAACTGAATAATATGTCATTGTATTTCTCTGCTGCTATATTCAGAAGTCTTGTTATTTTCTCTGATTTTTCATTCTGTATATTATGCTCTTTATCCACTTCGATTCTGAATGATATTTCATTTAAGACACCTTCAAATCTTTTTTTAAGTTTCCATATACTTGTTTCAAATCTGGATGTATCTTTTACAATGATCTTTTCTTATTATGTTTGCATATGAAGATCTGTAGACATGATATTTTATTGTTTTATCCTCACTCCTTTTACAAGTCTGCTTGTTTTAGACAGATATCGTATTTCTTACTTGCTCCAAAAACATCCTCATCTCACCTTCATTAAATATCATCTCAAAGGAGGCGGCCATCCACAAATAAGATGACTTTATTGAGGGGTACATCTGTATAAGGGAAAGTTGGCCTATTTAGTGGAGGCACCTCATGTTATTAATGTGGCATTACAATATGAGGGAGTTGGCCCTAATTATTATTCTTAATTTATTTAAACTCCCCTGAATGATGCTTCTATGCCAAGATAGTCGGCTTTCAAGGAATTTGATTCCTCTCCAATGAGTGAGCCCTTAATAATAACATTATTTAATATTGCTTTAATTTTACTCATATAAAATAAAGAATGTGGATGCAAATTCAGCGCTGCCTTCACATCACAATGTAATCATTGCTCTGCTACAATTCAAATTGCTGCTCTTTTATATCCTTAACCATCCGCTGCTCATAAGTTTACTTTTGTTTATTTCATAAGCACTGCCTGTTTTGTTTTAATGATAGTTCGCTGCCCCATGGTTATATGTGATTGAATGTGGAGATGGTGATGGGAATATCAATAGATTATTATCTGCAATAGTGGGTAAAATGCATAAAAAAATAACAATGACAGCAGATATAATTTCTGAAAGACATTTGATAATTGACGGTCTGCCTGAGATGTGCTCATTTGCTATAATTAATATGGCCCGATCTAGGACAGCAGATTCTATAACAAAATGTAGAAATTGGATTCCAGATCAGATTGCCATAAGATTTCAAAATGCAAAAATGCATCATGGTGATGTTATGTTCTGTCTGGAGGGCAACCTACTGTGGTCTATTGATAAAGTTGGGCAGCATATAAATGCCAGATTTTTGTTTTATTCTATTAAGAAATGTTTCAATTTTGGTTGAAAAATTAGATTCTCAGAATTGAAGTAAGCAGCATTGAGATTTAAAGTATTAATAAACTGAGTTAGCATCATGGTCTCCAAGATATTTGATCAGATAAGCTTGGTACTATCAAGTACGGTGGATATACTAGTCATCATCGCTTAGATGTTATTGTCTAGGTAATTCCTGAAAGACAATGTAATATATTTGTCAATGGTTGATAATTTTACAATTTTAAAGCTCATAATATGTTCATAGATTAATCGACATGTATATACACCACTAGGGATTGTGGGAAATAATTGCCATAGTAAGTTTAGCTGTCTACTTATGTGCCAAGATGGATGACATCTACTCTATTTGGTGTTGGAGGCATCTGTTTGAATTCCAATAAGTTTATCAGATTAGGGTTGGTCTGGTGTAATATAAATTTTATCTTTACGCTGTGGGAAGGCAGGATCCTTGCTTTGATACCATTTGTAATGTTGTCCCCTATTGGGACTTTAATTGATTTACCTTAAAATTCCCATCTAGGGTTTGGATTGTGTTTGGAAATGGAAATTTAACTTAGTCTCTTGATTTAGAACCTGCAATCAGATTAGTTATCAAAAGATAAATAAACATATAATCAAGTTACAAATCATATTAGTCATATAGTATATGTGGGATTCCTTTGAGGCTTTATCCAATGACTCATCCCCGCAATGATGCTCACGGGAAATCATACAAGGCACCTTGAGCCTACCCATTGTGTTGGGGCACGGAAGTACATCTGTCATTTGACCTATTAAGGGCACGGAAGTACATCTGTCATTTGACCTATTAAGGGCACAGAAGTACGTCCGCCATTCAGCCTCCTAACTTAACTCGATTGAACCATCAGGCTACTTGCCTTCCTTATATGCCCACCCCTCCCCTCCATAATGGAATGGCAGATCAGATGAAGCTTTTAACTTTAAGGAATTATTACATTTACTCTTATGCATAGGCATAATTATAACAAGAACAACAATGTATATATAAATGGATATAACAGTAGCAGTATAATATTCTTCAATAATGACTCAGCCAAGACGTAATGCATTATATCTCATACCACACTATTTAGAGATATATCTAGGCTGCTGATTAATATATTTATATATGAATCTGAAGGCTCTTCTGAATGCTTATGATTGTACTTCTTCCATGATCTCTTTGATCCCCATTGCTTATTTCATTTACATCTCCATATCTGGTTTGACGAGACATGTCTCTTTTTTTTCCTATTAAGATAGTTCAATACAAAATACAGCTATCCACTTGGGTCAAGTATCTGGAATACACAGCCCCCATAAAATATACAGTTACAAAATTGGGGGAGTGACCTTAGAATTCTATCTATATACTATCCTGAACGGAATAGATAGTATTATCTTTTGGAGTCATTACATCCTTTTACAAAAAATTATATTTTAGTTGCTGCTATCTATTCCCACCCAGTATTCTGGGTGTCATTGCCCCTTGGGACCCATGGGTTGTCTTGTGCATATTCCTGTGTTTCAGCTGAGACTTCTTCATTTTGAACAGGGTGCAAAATGGTGTCATTTCCTTGGTCCAGAGTGCCTAGTCGGGTGTTATTCAGCAGACTGTTAAGTTCATCCACTTCAGTAGGGGCTAGGAACCTTTGATTCTCTGCAACATACTTGGCAGCCTGTATTTCATCTTTGTGGATCATCAAGCTACCTTCCTGCATCAAAATCATGAATCTACTCTTTGGAATGTTGAGAACCATGGAGACCTGAGACTTAATATTAAAATGAGTGAGTTTAAAACTAAACTCAGTAAGTTTCCTTTGCTCATGTTGAAAAATCTCTCTATTTCTGTCCTTCCAAAGAGTCCACAAAACTTCATTAGTAAGGGTAAACCAAAAAGAATTAAGCTTAGAATCACGTCTAAGGGTAAACCAAAAAGAATTAAGGGTAAACCAAACATGTCTCTTTGAAAAGAGGTAGCCCTTTAAATGATCACGTCTCCTGATCACTGCCCTTTGCTATCCTTTATTAATGACTTCTTTATACTTAGTAATCCCTGTGTTAACTAATAAACATTTAACTGTAATTTATTGGTTTTATTCTATTAACTTAATAGGCTAAATTTGACTAGTAAAAGGCTGTGATCTCTTACTTTCACAGGGGCATGACGCAAATTGCATGTCCTTTCTTGACTAGACCACTCCCTCATATTGTGGTCATTTATTCTAACTAATTCTTAATCTTGTCTTTAAGGAGATCACATATCTCTAAGGGAATAGGAACGGTCCCTTCAAGCAGTTAATAACTCTAATCTTATTGGGTCTGCAACATTTCTGACTATTAGAGAGTAACGATTATAGCATGATTCAGGATCAAAGAAATGGTGAAGTCTTACATGTGTAAGACCATTTCATCCTTCGGTTTGCTGTTCCTTCTTTGTCAAATCGGGGGCCATGGCAATTTGACTTATCAAACAAGAAGTATAAATGTAATTTAATTACTAGGAATTTATTTGGGAACAAGTTGAAATTACAAAAAATGTTGCTATTCCATCTCACATGACCCAAAATTACTTTCATTTTTTGTTTTAACTTTTAAGAGTAGAGTAAGGGATTGGTGGCAGTGCTCCTTGCAGGGTCTGGGGGCAATGCTTGCAGTGCACTCCCAATGGTGATAGATGGCAGGGTTGAGGGGTATAGCTCTCGCCAACTGAGATCAAATCAAAACCTTTAAAATCATATAGACCTTCACAGTGCATGCCATTTTTCAAATTTTATTGGGTTAACCATCATCCAAAAGTTTTTCAATCCCTTCGAAAAATGCACAACTTTTGAGCTTGTGATAAAACATTTTCAAATTTTTATTCTTGATTTCATTGGACTTGGCTGAGTCTACCTATTGGGATTCATGCTCAGATTTGTCAGGTACTCAGGTGATGGGTCCTTGAGGCTTTGTATGGTTAGCTCAACTCGGGTCTTGCAAGTTTGGGTGAGCCTTGATGAGTCATGTAACTATGTCTCTAATATAGTAATACCCACATTATCTAATATTGATCGGGATGATGGGTATTTTGAAAATCTATATGACATTGAAGCCTGATCATTGATGGTTCATTGTTGACGTTGCTATTTTTAAGTTTAATGTATATCACGACATGCAAATTTGAGTAATTGACAGTAGTAATTTTAATTTTTATGGTGGTAATAAATGTTATGTGGTATTCTGCACTTAATTACTGGTGCAAATATGTATATATTTATAAATTTTATATGTTCTTGTATGGATGGATAGAACAACACTGTTTAATCACCAAACCATCAAACACAAAGCTGAACTGATACCAGGATTCATAACTTAGATGTTTTTCTATAAATTTGGGATTATTTTTTATTCAAATATAGAATATATCCTAGCACTAGATTAGCTTGCATGCGTACTTAGAGTGTTGGGTTGGGATTTGCTGTACTGAAGGATAAAATGTATTTTAGTTTTTTTTTTCTTTTTCTTTTTTCGAAGCAGCAAAGTCTGTGAATTGAGATATGATTTTCTCACACGGTATGGTTGCATGCCTAGGTGTCTGCTGTAATGAAGGATAAGATCTCCGCTGCAACTGAACAGGTAAGCTAATTATAAACCATTATGTCAAAATTGTGTATGACCAGTAAGCAGTGCTGTTAATCTAGACCCATTGCAGGCAAAAGGGTTTGGTGAAAAAACTTTCAAGGTTGGAACAGACGGGTCTAAAGAAAAGACAAGGTCGGAGACAGGCAGCAGGAGTAATTATGAAGGAAGCTCAACATCAGGTACTGCAGAAACTGAGGCTACAGAGTCTGAAAGTTCACAGGAAGCAAGTGCAACAAATGAAACAGTATTTCACAAGATTGGAAAGGGTGTTTCTTTTGCTTCCTCCTCCACTGCAGCTGCGTTCAAATCTTTAAAAGAAACGAAAATTGTTGATGTAACAAAAAAGGGATACAATATTGTAAAAGATGAGCTTACATCCACACCATCTAGGAGGCGAAAAATGGAGAGTGCAGCTGCAGCATCAGCCTATAAAGAAAGGAGTAGTGCAACAAGCATTGTACCAGTAGGGGTAAAACAGACTCGCTGGGGTAAGAAGTGGGAAGAATTTAAAGAGAAGGTAAATTTAAGATATTAATTGACAATGCTATGACGTTTTGAACCTTGAACCTTAATTTTCTTATGCTCACCTTGTTTTATTTTTATATCTTTTAATGGTTGAAATTGTTTCTTTTCATTCCTATGTATATTTTGCATGTGTCCCTTCATCTGATTCGACTTGTGTATGCAGGCTCGTGGACACCCATTGTACAAGCGTGTCAGGGGAATTGGTGAGCATCCTGCTGTTGCAAAGAGTCAAGAGGTATGCACAGATTTTGTTTCAATGCAAATCTTTTTTATATCTTTAATTGTCATATTCATACTATTGTCTGGTTGTCTGTTTATAGCTAGCAGGAGATATAAAAGAGCGGTGGGAAACGAGTGACAGTCCTGTTGTTCACAAAATTCAAGAGTAAGATGCTATGTTTTGAGGTGGAATGTTGTGTTGTTTTGTGTGTCCTTTTTCCTACTTACATAGTTTTTTGAAAGTAAAAAGGAATAGGGCTCCTCGTTAGTGGTAAACTTTTGCATTCCTTATACATAAAGCTATGTTATGGCTTTATTTTTGCAGTCTGAATGAAACCATTTTTGGCGAATCTGCTGCAGCAATATCGTACAAGGAAATACGTCGACGTGATCCGTAAGATGCCTTCACTCACTTGTATTTATACTAATATGTAGTGGATACTTTGGGCTGAAAGTTTACTTTTCATGCAGGTACTTCTCTTTACCAGATTTTATAGCTGATGTACAGGAGATGATTAAGCCCACCCTTCAAGCCTACCTCAAGGTATGATGCTAGTAACTATCATTGCTTTTTGTGGAATGTTTTAAATTCACATGTGAGAATGTTATTTTCTGTAATATTTATAACATGTTGGAAGGATGTGAGAGCACAAGATAGTGTTGATTGAAGTAAGCATCTGGGATTTGCAGGGTGATTTGGAAACTCTGAAAAAAAATTGTAGCTTTGAGGTGATTGATAGATGCAAAGCAGAACGAAGGGCATACGAAAGCCAAGGAATCTTCTTTGATAACAAGGTATTCTAGATTTGTAGAAGTTTTTATTTAGAATATTGTCTATGCTAGGTTTCTTTCTCCACACTCTTATTTTCTTGGAATATATCCATTTTAAGTTTTTATGTGGTTTCTGGTATGGTGCATCTCAAAGCATTGGCAGTGAATGCTCCAGGATGATCAGAAATATAAATACCACCTATTAAATTCTGTTTGTACATGAGGGTCAATATATGGCAGTACAATTTAGGATGATTGAGACTCTTTCAAATTCGGTTGATGACCACCATTGCTCCTCCCGCTCCTTTGTTTAGGGTTTTCTAGAGGTCAGAAAGAAACCCAAAGGGACAAAATAACAAAAAATCACGAGGGTCAATATATGGCAGTACTTTGTAGGTTTCTGGTATGGTGCATCTCAAAGCATTGGCAGTGAATGCTCCAGCATGATCAGAAAATTAAATACCATCTTATTAAATTCTGTCGAGACAACTAATGAAGTTTTCTCTAAATAACAGTTTCAATATGACCCGAGCTCTCTACACACCTTGCCCCATGGATTTTGATGCGATCAAATATATAATTAATATTATCCAGTAATTTTTAAATTTTAACTACACACCTTGCCCCATGGATTTTGATGCCATTCCTTGAGATCATCGAATAGGAATCAGGGAAGAATATATATGAAAGAGGCATTATATAGAGGAACTACAAGTATGTTGACAGATTAACAAATCTTCAACATCTGGCAACAAGTCTGACCGCTAGAACACACACACACACACACACACACACATAGGTATCTGATAATAATAATTAATATGGAATTACTAATTAGCGTCATTATGCACTGTCATTAAAAGTAAGTATAAGTTTATGTTGAAATGTTCTCCTGATGAGGGATATGTTTTGAAGTATTGATCGACTTATCCATACAAACTCTATCAAGAAGATACCATCATAGCGATCTCATCAAAGTAACGTATAACAATGAAAAGCATATATATACACCTTATACAACGATTATATATTTGATAGCAATCATATGTATGAAGAGAGACTCTGATAGTCTATAACTCCAGTCGACAATCAATATGGATCAATATATATCAATGAGGATATCATTAAGAGATATCGATGACATAGACTGCAGATTTATTAAGCGACTAAATTGAAAGATAATACTCCGATCTGGCAGGGAACATAGTTATCTCTATCATTCAGCAATACATCGATCTTTTTCTAAGACTCGTGGAGAAAGGTGATGCAAGTATGAATAATAGAGGTATCAATAAAGGCCAGCTGTCGAAGTGATCCTAACGTCAATGATTCATTGGTAATCCAATTGCCGATAGAAGTAATGGATTAATGGTCACGTACTATTATTATTATTATTCAAGACAAACAATACCAAACAACATAGTAAGGGAGGGCAGCGATTATACAAGCTATGCAATAAATTAATTGAAATTACTATGCAACAGCAAGGATTACTTAGGAGAGACAAATGAGTAAAAACAATGATTAGTATTAATAATAGAAGGGTGCGATCTTTGGCAAGGGGAGTGGATAGTATTGAAGGGATGCAACTGTTGACAAATAGCGGAGTATATATATTGGTTGAAGCCATTCCTTGAGATCATCGAATAGGAATAAGGGAAGAATATATATGAAAGAGGCATAATATAGAGGAACTATAAGTATGTTGACAGACTAACAAATCTTCAACATCTGGCAACAAGTCTGACAGCCAGAACACACACACACACACACACACACACACACACACACACCCACACATATCTGATAATAATAATTAATATGGAATTACTAATTAGCGTCATTATGAACTGTCATTAAAAGTAAGTATAAGTTTATGTTGAAATGTTCTCCTGATAAGAGATATGTTTTGAAGTATTGATCGACTTATCCATACAAACTCTATCAAGAAGATACCATCATAGCGATCTCATCAAAGTAACGTATAACAATGAAAAGCATATATATAAACCTTATACAACGATTATATATTTGATAGCAATCATATGTATAAAGAGAGAAACTGTGATAGTCTATAACTCCAGTCGACAATCAATATGGATCAATGTATATCAACGAGGATATCATTAAGAGATATCGATGACATAGACTGCAGATTTATTAAGCGACTAAATTGAAAGATAATACTCCGATGTGGCAGGGAACATAGTTATCTCTATCATTCAGCAATACATCGATCTTTTTCTAAGACTCGTGGAGAAAGGCGATGCAAGTATGAATCATAGAGGTATCAATAAAGGCCAGCTGTCGAAGTGATCCTAACGTCAATGATTCATTGGTAATCCAATTGCCGATAGAAGTAATGGATTAATGGTCACATACTATTATTATTATTATTATTCAAGACAAACAATACCAAACAACATAGTAAGCGAGGGCAGCGATTATACAAGCTATGCAATAAATTAATTGAAATTACTATGTGACAGTAGCGATTATACAAGCTATGCAATAAATTAATTGAAATTACTATGTGACAACAAGGATTAGTTAGGAGAGACAGATGAGTAAAAACAATGATTAGTATTAATAATAGAAGGGTGCGATCTTTGGCAAGGGGAGTGGATAGCAGTCAAAGGATGCAATTGTTGACAAATAGGGGAGTATATATATTGGTTGAAGCCATTCCTTGAGATCATCGAATAAGAATCAGGGAAGAATATATATGAAAGAGGCATTATATAGAACTACAAGTATGTTGACAGATTAACAAATCTTCAACATCTGGCAACAAGTGTGACAGCCAGAACACAGGGGTATATATATATATATATATATATATAT
>MU225022.1:3762970-3775095 GCA_018584345.1 Thuja plicata | reverse complement strand
ATACAAACTCTATCAAGAAGATACCATCATAGCGATCTCATCAAAGTAACGTATAACAATGAAAAGCATATATATACACCTTATACAATGATTATATATTTGATAGCAATCATATGTATGAAGAGAGCAACTCTGATAGTCTATAACTCCAGTTGACAATCAATATGCATCAATATATATCAATGAGGATATCATTAAGAGATATCGATGACATAGACTGCAGATTTATTAAGCGACTAAATTGAAAGATAATACTTCGATGTGGCAGGGAACATAGTTATCTCTATCATTCAGCAATACAACGATCTTTTTCTAAGACTTGTGGAGAAAGGCGATGCAAGTATGAATCATAGAGGTATCAATAAAGGCCAGCTGTCGAAGTGATCCTAACGTCAATGATTCATTGGTAATCCAATTGCCGATAGAAGTAATAGATTAATGGTCACGTACTATTATTATTATTATTCAAGACAAACAATACCAAACAACATAGTAAGGGAGGGTAGCGATTATAGAAGCTATGCAATAAATTAATTGAAATTATTATGTGACAGCAAGGATTAGTTAGGAGGGACAGATGAGTAAAAACAATGATTAGTATTAATAATAGAAGGGTGCGATCTTTGGAAAGGGGAGTGGATAGTATTGAAGGGATGCAACTGTTGACAAATAGGGGAGTATATATATTGGTTGAAACCATTCCTTGAGATCATCGAATAGGAATCAGGGAAGAATATATATGAAAGAGGCATTATATAGAGGAACTACAAGTATGTTGACAGATTAACAAATCTTCAACATCTGGCAACAAGTCTGACAGCCAGAACACACACACACACACACACACACACATATAGGTATCTAATAATAATAATTAATTTGGAATTACCAATTAGCCTCATTATGAACTGTCATTGAAAGTAAGTATAAGTTTATGTTGAAATGTTCTCCTGCTGAGGGATATGTTTTGAAGTATTGATCGACTTATCCATACAAACTCTATCAAGAAGATACCATCATAGCGATCTCATCAAAGTAACGTATAACAATGAAAAACATATATATACACCTTATACAATGATTATATATTTGATAGCAATCATATCTATGAAGAGAGAAACTGTGATAGTCTATAACTCCAGGCGACAATCAATATGGATCAATGTATATCAATGAGGATATCATCAAGAGATATCGATGACATAGACTTCAGATTTATTAAGCGACTAAATTGAAAGATAATACTCCGATGTGGCAGGGAACATAGTTATCTCTATCATTCAGCAATACATCGATCTTTTTCTAAGACTCATGGAGAAAGGCAATGCAAGTATGAATCATAGAGGTATCAATAAAGGCGAGCTGTCGAAGTGAATGATTCATTGGTAATCCAATTGCCGATAGAAGTAATGGATTAATGGTCACGTAGTATTATTATTATTATTATTCAAGACAAACAATACCAAACAACATAGTAAGGGAGGGCATCGATTATACAAGCTATGCAATAAATTAATTGAAATTACTATGTGACAGCAAGGATTAGTTAGGAGAGACAGATGAGTAAAAACAATGATTAGTATTAATAATAGAAGGGTGCGAGGGAGGGCAGCGATTATACAAGCTATGCAATAAATTAATTGAAATTACTATGTGACAGCAAGGATTAGTTAGGAGAGACAGATGATTAAAAATAATGATTAGTATTAATAATAGAAGGGTGCGATCTTTGGCAAGGGGAGTGGATAGTATTGAAGGGATGACAGTGTTGACAAATAGGGGAGTATATATATTGGTTGAAGCCATTCCTTGAGATCATCGAATAGGAATAAGGGAAGAATATATATGAAAGAGGCATTATATAGAGGAACTACAAGCATGTTGACAGATTAACAAATCTGTATTCAACATCTGCCAACAAATTTGACAGCCAGAACACACACACACACACACAGATATATATAGGCATCTGATAATAATAATTAATCAGAATCATTTATATTATATTTATATATATACACTAATAATTCAGTAGTGAATATACATATATATAATGCACAAGGTATAGATATAAAACTATGTTACCCTGAGTAATCGGGACGGGAAAATGGGTTTTCGGGACGGCTATATATATATATATATATATATATATCTGAATTTATTTTATAATTTATATATAGAATCCGAAATCTGATATCTCAAATATATTCATGAATTTGAATTCATAATATGGTTACATTCATCATAGCTGTAGCAACACAATAATTTAAATTAATTTGCTAATAATAATTACTAATTAATAAATTATCAATGTCAAAATCGAATCATCATAGAATAGGAACATAGGATGACATCAAATGAGAGAATGAAAAGTATCATAGATTAAGATTTATAATTATATCATATATTAAAATACGATAAGGCTGCAAGTTTCAACGAAAAATCTTAGTACCCTTCCTAACATATAAAAAATTTAATAAAGGTAAAATGACATACTTTGACATTGCTGTGTACACTTTCAACTTTCCTCAGTTTAGGGCTTAGGCAGACAGGGTTCAAATTCTCAACTGTTATTCAAGCTTAAAGTTTAGGGCTTTAGTTTGGTATTGTCTAACATTGGTAGGTGTACCTACCCCACAAACCTCCTTCCATGTAATTGGTAACAGCAATGGCATAGAAGCAATGAATGTCTTGTTAATGCGAAGGGTCAGAAATTTAGTGGAAGTTGGATGTAAAATAATTCTACCCTTGTTTTAAAGCTGTCATGTTCTGCATCACAAAAGCTAGTTTCTGTAGTATATTGATTCTAATCGATTTGTTTGAACAGATTTTACACATTTCTGATGTGGAAGTCAAAGAAACCAAACTAATGGGTGATACACCAATCATCATTGTTGCGGTGAGTTGATTCCTTGAATGCAATTATTTGATCTCTAGTTTTGCATTTTTGAAGTCATTTGCTGAAATTTTGAAACATTTATATTGATTTTTTGGTAATGTGTTAAGTGGTTTATTCACTTATTTTCTTGTATACTCTAGTTCCAGACACAACAAACTTTTTGCGTGAGAGACAGAAGTGGTAAAATCACGGAGGGTGGAAAGGTAAAATACAGGACGCCATCTAGAAATTTCTATTGATATTATCATATTAACAACTAAAGCAACATCGTGGTGGATATATCTCTGATTAATTTGAAAGTTTACTAATTTGAAAGTTTACTAATTTGACATATTGACCTTGACAGGACGATATTCACACTGTATATTATGCATGGGCAATGCAACAGATGGATTCTGGAGAAATGACAGAAGGTGTAATATATCCTACATGGAGGTTGAGAGAGATGCAACAATTGGGAATTCAATCCCTTATTTAATTTTTTGTTTACACTTCCAATAAAGTATTCCTTGGGAGTATGATTTCTTAGAATTATATGTACTTTATGATTTTGGTAGTATATGGTTATAGCAAAGAGTTGTTATGTTGGTATATTTCGTATCTCGGTTTAAATTATTGAAATTAAAAGGCATTATAGATCTTAAATCTCTTTTGGCCATATTGTTGGTGGGAAAGTTCTAGATGGGATTGCGGTTCCATTGTTATAAGAAAATGCCATCACCATTATTTTTTATTTTACATCTGTTTTTGAGTGCTACATTTAAATATGAGGAGTATCACCAAATGCCTAGGTGCATTTGCTTATATAAAATCTTTTTGTTGTCACTCAAAGATTTGACAGGTTTAAACTAAATTGGAATATTATTGTTTAATCAGAGCAATCACACAGGTAATTGCCTCTAAGATCCTTGTTTGGTAAGGGGACTTTAGATGAAGGTGGACCTTTGTATGCAGGTGCCTTCCATGATTACTATTAAGTTTAGTTTATTTAATATTAATTTGTATAATAAAGTTTAAAGGGAAAAAATATTTTTTCAATTTTTCAACAGGAATCATTAGCAAGTGCTTAATATGATTCTAAATAGAGTGTTGTGAATTTGACTTAAGCTGCTTCTTGAAGTGATGTGTAAGAACAGTGTTTGGTAGTGGTTGAATTGCACGAGGTTATATACATAGACTAATAGTTATATGCATATTTTGTTGATGGCACATGTGGGCATCTTACCCCTAAATATGTTTGTTGAAATTATCTAAAAAGATGTTCCTTATTTGAGCAATACGAACCTTGGCTCTCCACAACATATTAGTTATGTATTTTTTTTATAATGGTTACATGTGGCTTTTTGCCCCTTATGCTTGTCCAACTTATTTATAATAAAATAGTTTTTCTCTTTGTTATTTGAAGGACAAGTATTCAAGTAAATATTTCATTTGTTTTGTCCATGCCCCTTTGCATTTACTCATGGTGTCATCGAAAACAATCTTAGGCCACCTAGTAGCTTCCATGTTGTCAATTCTTTTTAGCTTCCATGTGGTCAATTCTTTTTAAGTAACTTATGAGATGCACCATTGCAATGGCTTTAGTAGGTGCAACTCCTATTTTACTCTACGTAATTTGATATGGAATTGTACCTTATATTTTGAACTTGCTTGTAGTCAAGTATTTTTGAACTCTCAGAATTTTCCATTTAAAATTTGATTTCATGCTAGTTAACGATTCACACCAATAGAGTGTTTTTTTTATCGGCAATATTAACTTGTGAGCATGGTAACCCAGTAGGGGCAACGAGGACACCAACCCATTGAAGGTGGTCATAAAACATCATTAACATTGTTTATTTGGGCCAAACTGGGGATTTGATTAGTGGTTGCACCATTAACAATGCAACCACAACCATTACACCACAAGAGGATCCCCCACACCTATAGAGTGCTACTAGAGGCATTAAGAGCCTAAACAATAATTTGAATGGTTTTCTTGTTTCATAACTTTGTGTTTCTATATTTATTTTCGAGAGGATTTGTTGCGTTCCAACTCGCCAAAGTTTTCTTTTTTGTATAGCCCTCCCAATTAAGCCTGTCATTGAGGTCAATACCAAGATATTTGTACTCAAGTTACTATTTCAAGAGCGTTGCCTTAAGAGTAGAATCTATGCTAGTTTCTTTTTTTATTATTGGTAACAATCGCGATTTTGGTGTTGGTGGTATTTAACTTGCGTCGCCACTGCTCTACATAAATGTTCTAGGGCATATAAGCATAAATGTTCAAGGGTATATAAATGCTCTTGCAACCCGTGAGCTGTTTTAGCAATCAAAATAAGGTCATCAACATATAAAACAGACTTCACCACCTTTCCATTTCGACCATTTTCAAGTTTGTTGATATATAAATCGAAGAGAGTAGGAGATAGAGGGCACTTTTGTTTGACCCTAATGCCACCCCTTAATTCAAATGCCCACTAAAGTTCTGATTTTAACTTAAACTTCTTCATAAAGCCTATGAACTATTGATCTTAAATACAAAAGAACTTAAGTTCTTCCATGCTATAACAAAAAATATCTCCCCTTTATTCTCAAACCTTTTCATTGATGTGCCTCAAAGTTATTTTATGATCGATCGTAGAGTGCTCAGGCTTGAACTTGCTTGACCTTTTACTTATTTTTCTTTTTCTTTTGTATATTTTTTGATTTCGTTTTTTCAACCATATTACAAAAGTCAACAAAATAACAAAAACATCTTCCTTTTCTTCCTAATTTTGATATATATGATTTTTGAATTATAATTAATATATTTAATTTCATCTTTAACATTGGTTCCACCTAAAATAGTAGTTGCCAAAACCAGTGGCTTGCTAATCTTTTACTTCAACTAAACAAATGTCTTTTGTTGAATTCTACCCCTTATAAAGGACTCACCAGTGTTAATTTTGTGATCAGAATTAGCAAAACTCAGAAAATAAACAGAAATTACATACACGAACACAAGGATACCTTGGGAAAACCTCCATCTTGGAGGAAAAACCCAGCAACAAGATTCAGATCTATATTATTGATGTTAGCAGTAGTACAATAACAGATTAACCCACTTAGGGCATAAGAAAGCTGACTTATCTGATCACCATAAGAGCAGATGTAACTTCGCCCAGCAATGCTGATAATTCTAGTTCGCTAGATGATAGTCGGTGTTCACCAGTAGTAAGGAGTGGATCACTGAATTTAGAAGAGAGATCGCTGATGTAGTTGATCGTGATGCATTTTGAAAGGCAATACCATGCCTTGTTTATATATCAATTTCATTACTAGGTCGGCCTTTTGTAGTTTGCCGCCAAAATACAAATAACAATTAATTTAAAATTATAATTGCCTTGAGCACACAAATAGGGCCAGGCTTTTATTGATTACAAGTTACATTACTTGGGTCCAACCCAATTACAATAGGTGATTGATTTATAATTAAATTTTAATTGCCAAAGGCAACAGTAAAATTTAATAGCTAGAATCCGATCTAGCTAATTTAAACAACCAATTGCTATTATGGAGTATAAAGCATTGCAATTGTGGAATATGATTTGATAAGCTTTCTCAAATATTGAACTACCTCTTTAAAACTCCTTGCCTCAATCACAATGAAAATCTTGGAACACTTCAAAATGGTTTGTACTTTTAATAAATTCCACTTTTGATAAATTCCTAACAATAGCTAGATTGTTGTCTGGTAAAATTTGATCTCAGTTAATTCATAGACAGGTAATATTTGATCTCAGACTTGGACAACTATTTGGTGATTGCCCTCTTTAAAATTCTAATAGGTTTTGATCTTGGTTACTTATAGACGTAGCTAATATTTAATCTCAGACTTAGACAACTATTTGGTGACTACCCTATTAAAAAGTTAATTGAGTATTTGCCTATGTAATCATCAATATGAGTATAAACAAAAAAATCTATTTTCTACAATTCATTTTGATCTTAGGTGCTTCATGGATTTGGCTAATATTTGATCTCACACTTAGGGCTTGTGAGCGTAATTGGAGTGTTTTTTAACACATACATTCCCAGAAACGCAATCGTCTAACACAAAAATGGATGAATGACTTGGTGTTTGTTCACCACAACTTCTGCTTGAAGCTAAAGAAAGCTCAAGGTAGGAGTTTTAATAACTTGCACTCAATTGAAGTTGTATTCGTTTGGTTTTCCACTTGTAGGAAAATACTAATTACTAGTGAGGAAGACTACCCAATTGACCTTGACAAGATTGATCTAGACTGCGAGTGGATTGTTGTGTTTGCTGTTGATGATTATGTTATCGAGCCTAATGATTTGGAAGTCATGGAAGAAGCTAGCCTTCCGACTCATAGACTCATATTGTTGCAGGAGTTAGGGTAGCCACTTTCCAAGGAGAAGCATCATCAAGGCCTCATGCCCCCTAGCATGCTATTGGCTACATTTGAATTGACATTTTGACATATGTCTCCATCTATGATATTGCGGTATGTTTTGTGCAGTGTAATCAACAATATGAATATAAACAATGAAAATCTATTTTCTATAATTAATGGGTTAAACTCTATATTTATTTGCTCTCAATATATCTATGCATATTGTGGAAATGCCCTTTAATATATATAATTTTTTTTTACATTTTTTTGTAAATTCGATTTTCCTCGATTTTTTTTCAAAAAATCATAGTCCTTTGGTTTGTCGATTTATTGCCCAAACGATTTATGCTTCAATGGTTTCATATAAATAGTAAATATACCTTGCTTAACTTCCGTAGTTTTAAGTCTTTTTAAGCAAGTTGACATGGTCTCCGAAAAGAGTGCTGAATTGTTATGCCCAGTAAAGTTGCAACCTAATGGATTATCACTGCCTTAATAAATACCGACCACAATCTTTAAACCTGGGTAATAGCTAGGGCCGACCAAGGCAAGAGAACTATATTGGTTAGACTCATTTGCTCGCAAGCTATATTGTAATTGACATTTTGACATATGTCGCCATCTATGATATTGCGGTATGTTTTGTGTAATGTAATCAGCAATTTGAATATAAACAATGAAAATCTATTTTCTACAATTAATGAGTTAAGCTCTATATTTATTTTCTCTCAAAATATCTATGTATGTTGTGGAAATGCCCTTTAATATATATATATATATATATATATATATATATATTTACATTTTTTTGTGAATTCAAATTTTCCCCTATTTTTTTTTTCTGATTTTTCCCTATTTTTTTGAAAAAATCCTACTCTGGTTTGTCAATTTATTGCCCAAACGATTTATGCATCTATGGTTTCGTATATAGAGTAAATATACCTTGCTTAACTTTCGTAGTTTTAAGCCTTTTTAAACAAGTTGACATGGTCTCCAAAAAGAGTGTTGAATTGTAATTCCCCGTAAAGTTGCAACCTAATGGATTATCACTGCCTTAATAAATACCGACTAGAGTCTTTAAACCTGGGTATTAGCTGGGGCCGACGGAGGCAACAGAACTAGCAATTCAAAATAAGGGCTGACTAGGGTATGTCTCTAGCTTTGGCCATTGCTATCTTCATCCAAACTATTTTGCCAGTGCTTTTCAAAGCAGCATTCAAAGCATGTACACAACACAAAATCCAAAATATATGTTTTTAAGCATGCTCAACCACCAAACCAACTTACAAATTGCGTTGAATCTATGACAACTTGCATAACATTAGAAGATCCAACCTCCTTTATGGCCTTCTTAAAAATTGCAAACTAGTAATTAATATCCTTATGTTTCCTGGAACAAACAATATATTTAAGAAAGAACAAACTAGTAGAGCATGAAACAGTAATATCAATGAGTGTTAAATGTCAAATATTGGTTCACCTATCTATGACAATGAAACAACCAAATCCTAATCCATGTTTATCTCGTATCCATCAACATGTTCACCTTTGTTTGTTGAGCAGCAAGGTATGCAATTTATGTTCTCTAGGGGGAGTGTAAGAGGGCCCAACTATCGTATAGCATCTCTAAACATACATTTGGGATAAGGAGGCCTTGCCAAATGTAATGGGATAAGCATGAACAAAAAATAACTTGGTCATTGAATCATAGGCTTGCTCATTGTTTAGCAAATTCATCAATCTTATCATTGCATTTTTTTCCCACTTCTCTTTATCACAAATCTCTCCAATTAGTACATTGGAATAGTTATACCGATTAATAGATTAATGGTGTGGATAATTTTTTTTCGCTTAAGTAGTACTAGTTATTTTTTCCTCACTCAATCCAATTGACTTTGCCACTTCAACTTGATGTTCCAATGTTATATTTGCACAAACTTTAACTCAGTGTCTACTTTCACTTGATCGATGGTTTGTTACCTTACTATAGGTCCCATGATAATCATTTTTGCAAATATGACAACCAATGCTTGACGCCCCTTGTATTTTACCATTGTTGATGACAAATTGAAGCAAGTTGTTTTTGTATATTTATTTTAATTTTAATTTTTATACTACCTCGATTTTGAGACGAGGATAGTAGGGGAGTATGAGACATTTTTTTGGAGTCACCGACTTTTTGGGCCATTTTTGGGGATGACAAAGGGCACGGCTATGTAAAAAATAGGGAAAATTTAAATATATAGGGGAATTTTAAATATTAATGTGTTAAAACCTTATACAACCTTGATGTATAACACTTGTGTTAAATTGAGAGTTCCAATGAGGGTCAAAGTCAAACAAAGTAACAAAACTCAAACCTTAATTCAAATTCCTTTCAGAATTCATTGCTAATATGCATGTAATATTAAAAATTAGCATACAAGCTATACAATAAAATGACCAAAAGCTACAAGTTTCCCTTTCAATTACAATATGAAAATACAAAAAAAGAGAGTACATTGCTGCCCCTAATCTGCATGTCTCAACATTGCATCAAAATCAGAATTACAAAATATCAACCAATCCCTCTTCATCAACTTGGGCGACGTCTTTAGGATCAACACCCTACCATAAAGTTGGAGTTTTCCAATATTGTGGAGTTTGTTATGTAAACTCGAAGAGCATATTATTCAGGACCACTAGCTTATTCACTCATATAGAGGTAAGTCTATTCCTCTTGATGGAGTGGATAAAGCCATATATGGACAAATTTCTCTATGTAGTTGAGGTGACTTGTGAAACGAGGCAAATGGCAAGCATCTTCAACTGTGGTGCATCCTTCCCGTGCCATGTTCACTATTCAGTAGGGTTAGTTTGAGCAAATTTAGCTCTATCTATCTCTGCCTTTGTTTTATTGAACGTTGTGCCATGAAGATTTGTGAAGGCATGTAGTTGTGTGCAAAAAGTAATGAAGACTCATTTGAATACATCTTTGGCCTTTTAATCTTTCGAAACACGCTGTTAAGTGTCTCATGTCTCTCAAAGACTAGGAGAATCTGTATCAGCGTATCTAACGACATCTACAACAAGTGAGATGAAGATCAAATATATTTGCAAAATGCAAACAAAAAGTTCAAATGAATTAATTGACAACTTATAAACTTTTAAAGTTGAAACATTGAACAATAAAATTGAAATATTAAAATTATAATTTATTTATGAAAATCAGCAATTTAATATATATTTTTAAATAAATCAGCAATTTAATATATATTTTTAAATCATTAAGAAATTTAATAATAAAAAAATCAATGTCTTACCTCACAATAGACCACCAATTGTCATCAAGGATCCTTTGTTTGATGGCTCTTCCTTGAATAGAGCTTGAATCAGGTGAAATGATAATTGATTGATATTCAGTATTTACAAAGGAGATGGAAGCTCCTTAAATAGAGATTACAAGGAAAGTTTGTAAAATGGAAATGAAAGTGTGATATCCCCTCCTGAAATATAATTTAATAGTAAATAAGAATAATAAAATTAATGATCAAATAAATTATAATATAATTTATTACTAATGAACTAAATTAATTATAATAATATAATAATTAATATGGAATTACTAATTAGGGTCGTTATGAACTGTCATTAAAAGTAAGTATAAGTTTATGTTGAAATGTTCTCCTAATGAGGGATATGTTTTGAAGTATTGATCGACTTATCCATACAAAATCTATAAAGAAGATACCATCATAGCGATCTCATCAAAGTAACACCTTGTACAGCGATTATATATTTGATAGCAATCATATGTATGAAGAGAGACACTCTGATATTCTATAACTCCAGCCGACAATCAATATGGATCAATATATATAAATGAGGATATCATTAAGAGATATCAATGACATAGACTGCAGATTTATTAAGTGACTAAATTGAAAGATAATACTCTGATGTGGTAGGGAACATAGTTATCTCTATCATTCAACAATACATCGATCTTTTTCTAAGACTCATGGAGAAAGGGGATGCAAGTATGAATCATAGAGGTATCAATAAAGGCCCGCTGTCAAAGTGATCCTAACGTTAATGATTCATTGGTAATCCAATTGCCGATAGAAGTAATGGATTAATGGTCACGTACTATTATTATTATTATTCAAGACAAACAATAATAAACAACATAGTAAGGGAGGGCAGCGATTATACAAGCTATGCAATAAATTAATTGAAATTACTATGTGACAGGAAGGATTAGTTTTGAGAGACAGATGAGTAAAAACAATGATTAGTATTAATAATAGAAGGGTGCGATCTTTGGCAAGGGGAGTGGATAGTATTGAAGGGATGCAACTGTTGACAACTTGGGGAGTATATATATTGGTTGAAGCCATTCCTTGAGATCATCGAATAGGAATCAGGGAAGAATATATATGAAAGAGGCATTATATGGAGGAACCACAAGTATGTTGACAGATTAACAAATCTTCAACATCTGGAACCAAGTCTGACAGCCATAACACACACACACACACATGTAACCACCTGAATTTGGTCTGTCACAACTATAGACCCTATTTTCCCTAAGTGTGATCATACCCTCGATTTATGTCCAAACGACCCTGTTACTGCTTGGCATAATTCTTTTAATCAATTTAATGTCCTAGGTGATTTTTATCACTGATTTATATTAACTATTATAGCCATACAATTCAAATCAATTTCGAATCCCATCATCTATATCAAATCAAAATCAAACATGGCTATAGTATTTAATTATAAAGGAATTAAATAAATCCCTAAATCAAATACCCACTTGCAATTAACCCATTCCCCTAGCCTATTTAATTTAATTAAAATGG